>VXBX01001175.1:1176959-1256510 GCA_013400415.1 Scytalopus superciliaris | reverse complement strand
AAACGGGAATATATAGCTTTACCAGTTGACTTTTTTTTTTTTTTTTTGGCTTAAAACACATTTCATCACACACACAAGAACATAATTTGTGATTGACACTTCATGACTATCTATTTTGGTGTTTTAGAAACTGATGTCTAATACTAGTTCAGTTATTAAAATCTACACATAATTTTGAAACAAAGACTGGTTTACATCTTCTGATCCTGAAACTACATATAGGGAGTCTAGGTAAAAATACATTGGCTTTATTTATTTTCTCAGATACAGTAGAATCCTCAAGGTGTTTTAATAGTATGTTGTATTTTCAATATTATTTTCTTTCATCATCCTATTTTCTCTGGCATGAGAATCCTTTTTGTGGTTGAGGTTGGGTTTTTTCACTGTATAAAACTTCATTTCCATCTTTTTCTGAGTTACTGTTTTTCCTGATCTCAACCATGCCTTCCCTTCTCACATATAGTTTGTAGTTTGCAATCTCAGACTGTCTTCAAAAAGAAAGTTTCAAATGGAGATGACTCTTAACTAAAGTGACATTCTAATATAATATTTTTGCTTATCTTCTTTAAAATATTTGGAAATAATAGTGATGGTATTGGAACAGAACTGGAAAAAGGAGAAATACAGAAGCCTCCACCCACCTTGAAAGAAAGCATGGATATATGAGGACAAGGAGAACACATACATGGAAAAAAAATATCCAGGATAATTCCTGGCAATTTTTTTTTTCTTGTCTTAATCATAGATAACAAATTTTCAGTCATTTCCTTATCCTAAAAGTCCTTAAAATTAAGTTTTATTGCAGAAAAAGAGAGAATGACTTACCTTAGCTCCTTTCCTTAGTCCTCAGCTGCATTTCTTTAATTTTCTAATGTGTAAGGCTTATTCCAATCTCTGCAGCTGTTAGTCTAATTGGATGATTTCCTGTTTGAAATGCAGAATAATTTAAAGTGACTAGCAGTTGTTCAGGGATTCTCCCTTTCTAGAACATAACTTAATCTGACATATTCAATGCTCATCAGAGATTCAACATCTTTTCAAACTGATTACTGCTTCCTCCATCACACTCCAAGTTCTTTGACTTCCATTTAAGTGCTACAATTTAGAGTTTGATTATTCAAATGAAACTAAGAGGAAAAATCAAGGAGTTATTTTTTGGTTTTGTTTGGGTGTTTTTTTGTGTGTTTTGTTGGTTTTCTTTTTTGTTTTGGTGTGGTTGGGGGGGGGGGCTTTTATGGTGTTTGTTTGGTTTTGGTTTGGGCTTTTGTTTGTTTGGTTTGGGTTTTTATTATTATTGTGCTTCCTCAAAATGTATACTGCATGCAGCCCTCTATAGCATTTGCTGGATTCCTCATGTCTGTTGCAACAGCAAGCTCTGTATTTAGGGTTTTCCCTTTGTTGAGACTAAGAACAATGACACTGGAGAAGTTCATGTTCTGTATGATTAATATTATCAGAATTTACCTTGTGAACAAAGTCTAATTTTTTGTAAAACTGGGACAACAGTTTCTTTTGAGTCATGAATTTCATTAAGGTGTGAGCTTTGTAAGAAGGGCAAATAATCAAAAAAAATGGTATTTCTTTATACAACCTTGAAATGCAGAAGTTTGTGTCTGATTTAATAGGCCCAAAACTTCATGTTAGTCAGGTCATTTTGAAATCTGAAAATGTTGCATGTGTGAGAGAGAATATTCCCCTTACTAAGACAATTATGCAGGCGTGTGGCCCTCCAAGGAATATCCAAGGCAATTATATCTGCCTCCTGACAGATCGCTGCTTACCATTTGACTTGTCTGCTTGTTTTGCTTTATTTTTTGTCCAGTTTTGTGTTTGTGTGCTTTTATTCTCTCACTATATTGTGCATGCCTATAGCATTTTCCTCTTGGTAGGGTAAAGACACCATGCTTTCTCTACATTGCCTTGAAAACATGAAAATTTTTCTCAAGTAGTTCATTAATGTTAACAAAGAGTTACTCGACTAAACACCTATACCTGCAGAACAAGCTTTTGAAGGGTAGGTAAAGCAAAAAAAACATTTGCTACCAGCCTATGTAATAGGCTTCAAAGGAGGAAATTAGGTTCCTTCTGTGTGGAAAAATCTGGGAAGGCATTTACTGAGCCATAATTAGAACAGTTCACTTGAGGTTTCATCCAGAAACTTTTGTCATTTGTAAAAATGTCTGGAACAGGAGCAGCTCACTTTAAAAAAACGACTCAGAAGACAGAGGAGACAAATAAGATTTCTTATGTTGTACACTGAGTCTCTTAAACTCAAAAAAAATGCAACATATTAAAAAATCAAAATAAATAAATGCATCCTATGCAAAGTTGGGCATATGCTCATGGTGAAGGAAACCAAAACACCTCTCCAAGGACAATTTTCTAGCTGTTAATGTTTTCTAGCTGGCAGCTTGGCAGACTTACGATGAAAAGTGGCAATCCTCTCGTTTCAAGTTGTCATTCCCATTTAACCTTACATTGCTATGAGGCAAGTTTTTCCTCAGAGGTAGAAATGAAAAAGGAGTTCAAAAGTTGAAAATAAACGCTGCCTGGGGTATAAAATATGGAGGGTGATTTTCTTCTTTGTTTCTGAGGGATACGACATATTTCAACTGTGGGCCACCAGCGGACAAGTATATAAATCAATGTTCTTTGATACTCTGCTCAGTTCTCTTCTCATCACATCCAAAATTAAGAAAATTTCAGAAGAACTGGATTGATAATCTTATTGATGACTGGAGCTAGCATTTTGCCTTTCAACTTTGGCAAAGGAGGTAGATGGCATTTTCTTAGGAAAAACTCTTATAAAAGAATTAGTTTTTAAAATTTTTCACCAGTTTCTTTTGAACCTCAGAATTTTTAATGAAGTTTGTTACAAAAGTGGTTGAGCATGGAAAAATCAGTCAGAAGACATTTCTAGCTAGTTAATGAATACTGCTTTATGAAGTTTTTATTTGGTAAAATTAGATGGCATTACTTTAATCCGTTTAAAGGACCTATTATCTTGCATCAAGCATCCAATAATTTGTCTTACATAAGCAATTAGAGTTAGTAGGGACCTCAATATAGGAGTTTGACAGAAGTGTTAAATATAGGTATCATCTATATATACTGGAAATGGTGATTGTTTCTTCTAAGAATACAGTCCAAAATCGAACAAAAGTGAAAGAGGAAAGTTTCCAGAATGCCTTCTTGTCTCAAATCATAACAAATACACTAATCAGAGCTTTGTTTGGCACTGCCTGCAATTGCCTTTCAACAGTCAGTATGAAAATTAGCAAAGCCTAAGCATTCATATGACAAAAATAGCTCCCTTAAGAGAAGGAGCTGAGGCTGAACTGAGAAGAGGACATTGCACAAGTGCAAATGTAGGTACTTGGGGAAGGTTTGTAGCATGGTAATTTTAATAAAGGACTACAGGTATTTGTGTCCACTTCTCATGGAGAAGTACTTGATTTGTTTCTGTGCACCTTGCAGTCTGAAGTGGAAGAAAGCAAATTTCTGCGTTATTGGATGATTGCCACATATTTTTCACTGTACAACACTATCTCAGAGCAGTTTTATTTTTTGCTCAAGTCTTTGCAGTTCCTTGATATTATCAGAAATCCCTGACCTTACAGATTGCTGGCCTCTGTGTTGTGAGAACACACAAACTAATCAGAGCAGAGAGACATGAATCAGTACTCCACAAAAGACTGCAGAGAGAATGAGGGTGGTGAGGAACATTTTGGTGGAGCTCCTTGTTTGTCTCTAAGATATTGTGTGGATTTTATAATAGCATAAATATATTAAGATACAGTTGCTCTGCCAAATCAACATGAGAACAGCACTGATTCTTAACTGGCTTCTGTCAACAAACTTGTGAATGCCTTTAGCAAGGCATACTTCTGTACTGTAATGCATCTTAGTGCCTGAAATAAAAAATTAAAAGTCCATAGCAAATAAAGCAAAATTAATTTGCAAGACAATATAAATAACATATTCAGAGATATTTTAATGAAATAAAAAGGCACAGATAGCAAGACAAAAAGGAGGCATAGGTTGTTATCTTTTAACAAATAAGCCTGAAATCCCTCTTTTGAATGTGATGGAGGCATTTCAAGTTTCAGTAATAAATTCCCTGTTCCTTTTGTATGTGTAGTTGCTCCAGGTAGGAACGTTTCCTCAATGAAGAGATAGGTGTTCAATCTAAAGAAAGTATGATAACAGATAAGTAAGAAAAACTACTCTACAATCTGAAGAGCAGGTTTTCAAAGTGAAAGGCAGTAGAAAACATGAACAAAGGAGGACAATAGAGGACAATAAAAGAAGACAGGTGTTGTGGATGGAGTAGACAGCAATGTTTCACCAATTAAAACAGTTACTAAAATAACTTTAAAAAAAAAAAAACAACTTTTTTTCTTCTGATGGAAAACTTCAGGAACCTTATTCATTAATACTTGAGGATACCTTTACAAAAAACTATGCGGTAATTTGTGACAGATGGAATTCTTCACTTCATACACTGAGTAATGTCAAAACTATGTAGTGTCCTGATGATGGTTCTTACTGTTAATATACATAGTGCCTGGCTAATCTTAGGTGAAAAACAAAAACATGCTGAAAAGCAGTCCCTCAAGGGTACGTCTGCAAGAAAGATGATGTCTTCTGCCTGAAACATACTACAGACTAAATTGAAGATCAGGAAGACTCTCACAGCAATAAGAGCTGAAGAGCACTTCTCTGGATCAGCTTTCTCTGAGCCACTTTCCCAATTAACACCATAAATTTTATAAATTAGCACAAAATTAAATATTTGGGATTTTGTCCTGTTTCTTATAATTGTTCCAGGATTTTTTTCTTTTTCACACTAAGATCTTAGAATATGATACTAGTAACCTCTTTTCTTTTAAAAAACAAAATGAATGATGTTAACACCTCCTAATTAGAACAGAATATGTATTAATTACCTTGAAGTCTGAAATCTCTTTACAAATACATTGTCTTTGCCTAAAGTTGCTTTTTTCCCTAACAGACTCCTCTTGGTTTGTCATTTGCAGACTTTCACTAGAAATGTACCCCTTAGACTTTCTCTGAAGACACTATCAAATGTTCCCATGACAGTTTGCAACCACAGGATCTTCTTTTGGTCTCTGTGGTATTGAACTAAATCTGCATTATTACCTAGTAAATGGAGTTATGGTTAGAAATTACTGGAATATGACAGCTCCTGTGACAATTTCTGAAACTTTAAAATGCATTTGCTGAACTTCAGAGTGAGAAGAAAAAAATCCTCTTTTTCTGGAAAAGTTACTGGTGTAAAAATGTTTATATTTGTTTCAAATTTTCATGCTGACTTTTCCTTGTCTCCCCACAAATGATCAGAGAATCTTCCTTGAAAGAAATAAGCTTTTCTCTGGCTAACCACCAAAATCTGTGTCTAAGAAAATGCATTCTTTGCAACCCTTCTTTTTGACAGTGAAGGGAAAAATAAAAAAGCCTTAGCAAAAATATTGCTGCAACTCTTTCACAGTTTACTATTCTTTTGCTGGAAAGCAGATTGCTGTCAAAACTACAAAAATTTCTCTGCAGAAAAGGTGGCTTGTCAATAGTCTTGTCATTGAGTAAAATCAAATAATAAAATAACAAGATGAAGGTGTCTATTGCACATTCAGTTGATGCCCACGTGCCTGTTGGGGCTGAACATAAAGGAAGCAAGATGTACTAAAGGCAAAAAGATACTAAATTATTTGCATGAGGAATGTCTCAGCACACACAGAAGGAAATCTTTCTAGAATAATTTGCAAGAGCTTTTCCCTAACAAAAATACAAAAAAAATAATTCTTTATGTTATTCTCAAGAGATTAGGGCTTATTTAGAATGGGGAGCATCCCTGCAAACTCTTTACGAGTCAATAGATTTAGGCTCCAGTTTGATCATAGAATAAATCTGTCATTAGGTCCTGTAGTATGAGATCAAAAGAAAATCCCATGAAGCAAAGTAAGAAGCCAATTTAAACTCATTCTGTATGGTCAGTTTTGCTCAAAAGATGTTGCTGTGCTGACTTTGAAGTCTCAGGCTTTCTTCTGGAATAAGTTTCAGTGTATTATCTCTTTTCCTACATGCCTGGAAAAAAAAGGATTTAAATACTGTATTGTATGCTTCAGTGCTCATTTGAAGAAATGCCAGCAAGCCTTCCTTCCTGTCCTTCCCTGCCCTCAGTCTGGATAAAAATTTTATTTTGAGTTATCTGGTAGCACACAGATACATTATCAATGGTTATTGAAGCATGGGAAAAGAGGTATAAAAATTACTATTCTGGCTATATGCTTCAGCTTTTTGCAAACAGAACTAAGCAAATGCCTGTTTATGAGGTTGGGGGACTAGAGGTAACACTCTTGCCAATTTTTTTAAAGTGCAGCTTGCTTTGCATTCACAACTTCTGTAACTACTTTGCCTCTTGTTTGTTTGTTAATGAAAGCTGGGATTAGAATTGGTCCAGCCTATGGATGTAGTTTTTGTTAGTGGTGCAGTCTGTTGACTAAAAAAGGCTGCTGTGCATGCCTTCAGCATACTGTGGAAAGGGACAGGTAATGAGAAATGGCCAGCGAATGAAGAAAGAGTGCATAAGCACTGCTGCCAAGCTGACTTCACAAAAAAAATTATCTCTTTTAAAAACTGAGTAAGGAGAAAAGTGGTTCAAGTGCTACAGCTGGGGTTGTCAGAGAAAACCCACTTCAGAACGTAAAACATACTGCAGAGATAAGGCTTTTTTTTATTAACTCATCAGAAGGAGTTCCAAAAAGAAAATGCAAACCTCACCAAATAAGTAGTCAAAAAAAGAGTGAGAACCATCTGTTGTATCCTTTTTTCCCCCCTCTAGGGGGAAAGGAAGACCTTCATAATCTGAGTCAGACACCTGCAAATAGGAGACCTATGGAAGGGGCTTTTTCCCACTACAGCTTGGAGAATTTAAAGCAGAATGGGAAGAGAAGGGCTAAAGGTAGAGGGAAGGGATGAAAGAGTGAAAAAACAATGAGAATTTCAGAAATATTTTAGTTCTTTTATACAAGTGCTTGAAGATGCTATTTATAGAGAGCAGTATTTGTAAACTAATGTCAAAAAACATACATTAGTAGATGCATCCATTAATGCAAATTTCACAGGAAAACCTATAATTTTGTTAAAATATAGATATAACCATGGATCTATAAGTTTACAGTAAACTGATGTTATCAAAGATTGGATTTCTGCTGAGAAAACACATTGCTTGAAAGATCAGGAAACATTTAAAGATGGAGTTAACGTTATGCCATTGTTGTCTTAAACATTCTTTGAAGATAAGGATAATATATATTTTCTGGAAGTGACAGTCAAGAAAAAGGGTAATGTTACAGAAGCATGAAACAATCATGCAATGAGAACTGCTGTGTGACTGTAACCTCTATTTCACCTTGAAGTTCCTATAGATTTAGTTTCAGAACATAATGGGATTAAATATTTCTCTTGAAGAGCTTTCACCATACGTCCCAGAACTATGACTAGGTCCTACAGGGTGACCTGGTTTGAAGTTAATGGAACTGTGCAAGGATGCCAAGGTCAGTCCTTGCCAAGCCTCTGGGAGAAACTCAGCCTGTGTCAGGTCTGACAACAGGAGTGATGACAGTAGACCAAGTAACCCTGAGGCAAAGTCTGAATCAAAATCAGGTCGCATGTAAAGGAATCATTGGGGTTGCACTTTTTTGCATCAGCTGAGAATCTGGTCCTCAGGGAAAGAAGGTTAGTGGCAGATGGTGGAGGTTCTGTGGATAGACTTCAGAAAGGGCAGCAAAGCCACATAGCAGTGATGATCTTTGGAGTCAGAATGACAGCAAAATACTAGATCTTGGCACTCTTTTCATTTCCCTCTTCATTCCTTATATAATCCATCTTCTTCTTTTTTTTTTTTTTTCTGTTTTTTACTTTAAGATCTATTTAACAGAAATACTTAGATCAGTGTTATGAAAATGTGATATCTTTCACATTGAGCTCAATTAATATGTAAAGTCTTTCAAATAGTACTGCTAAAACAGCAGAAGGAAAAATAGAGGCTTCTGTAAAATGACAACTCTGCAATGTGGTCAAAATCTGTGATAAACTGAAGGTTAAAAAGTGGTAAAGAAAAACTACCTTTTCCCAGAGTAGACTGGCTGAATTTGGTCTCTCCAATCTTTACAAAGTACTAAACTAATGGTATGCAATTAAGTCAAATCCTCTTGAAACATAGATGACTAATTGACAAGATTCATGACCAAGCGATTATCTTCTACTGCAGATCTGTGTACCATGGTCCAAAAACTAACCTTGAATACTTAAAAAAAAAGTCCAGTATTCCAAATGATATCAGTAGGAAGATAACAAGGACACTGGCAAGGGCATAGAGCCTAGCACAGCCAGGGAATCTGGTAGGTGGAACACATCAGGAATGACACTGAGTTACTTCCTGACAATAAGCTTATACCAGCCAAATCAAAGGGTCAATACAACTGAAACCGAAATGCCTTCCCTATAAGATTTTTGCCCTAAAGAATAAAAATAAAAAGTAGAAGAAGAAAACAATTTGTGTCCTGTACACCATTCCTTATAGGTGAAGGGGTTTCAGATTCATTTGGACAGTACTAAATTAGTCATAATCAACAACAGCTGTTTAATGGTGAGAATAAGACTGTTATCAGAGGCACTTGTGTAAGTGTTTTTTGTGTTCTTAAGACTACATTCAGATAGAACAATGACCATTTTCTCTTCTGGGGTATGCTATACAAGAGGTCTGAAGTACATGAAAAGAATAGCAACATACCTTTGCAGGCACCACAAGATGCCTCTTTGTTAAGCGCAAACTATATGCAATCATACAACTATATCATACACTATATGCAATCAAGGCTTGAATGAAAAATGTAGGTCTGCCTCAGGTAAAACTATGGTACCAAAAATCCCACTGTGAACACTGGAAGCCAGGACAGAATTACAATTAACAACCAAAAAACTGTCAGGTAAGATCTTCCCTTTTATATTTTTTTTTTCCTCCCTCATATTAAGTCTTTATCTTTCCCTTGTGAGATTTAAACTTTAAAGGCTCTTGCTTAGAGTCTGCTTCCCACACTAATTACAGACACTAAGCATCTGTCAGAATGTCCTCTGGTTACCACTGGAATTTAAACTACCATCATTCCCCACAGCATAGTAGTTAAATCTTAGTGTTTTAAGTCTATATTCCCATGTACTTAGTATGCAGTGAAACAGTAGATATAGCTGAAATATGCAGCTAAATTCTAGCACACTCTGTTAATGATGGAGATAAAGCAATCATTCCCGGATCTTTTCAAATTAAATACCTCTATTGCCCTATTCAGATATGCAATTTCTAGTTACTGTTTGTCTGAGAATTGTCCATACAATACAAAGTTCTCTTCGCTTTTGATTTACAAAGTTAAAACTGAAAGAGAAATTACAAATCTCCCTTCAGCACTGCAGCTTCATTCCTCACATCTGTTTGATAGTCTCTGAAAGTTGTTTGCTTTTCTTTCAGAACTGCACGGTGATTAAAAAAAGCCAATTTGTTCAGAAAACTCACTGGTTTGTCTTTCTGATATCTCTGCAAATTTTTTTCTGCTTGTAGAAGTGGGAAATCTCAAAATATTCAATCTTGGCTTTTCTGTTTTATTCAGATAGGGAAACAATCAGAGCTGTATTAGTTTGCTCAATTCCCGTTCTATTCCTCAGAGTTTATCTGCTTTACCTGAGCATGCAGTCTTTCAAAATAAGTGTTCCCAGCTACCAAACCTATCAGGCATTAGACACTGCATTTTGGATTTGTTGTTCAGTTCTCCAGCTCCTCTCACTTCAAGTTTTATTCATTATCTCTGCCCTAAGACTCATTCAAGTCCAACCATCTCACTAGCCCTTTCTAGGGCTGATATGGAATGTTGTGGTCTCTTGGTTCAATGTTGTGTGGAAGCCTGACTATTACGGTGATCCTCTTCTTCCTTGCTTCTTGCAAGACATGTATTTTGAGTACAATATTTTGACCAAAGTAGTTTTAGGAGGGTGAAATAGTATTTCCAACGGTGACTGCACAAGCAATTCACCTCACTGCATCCCCAAATTTCTGTCTTGGTGGGGTATTTTCATCACAGGTTCTCAGGTAAAATGGAGCTTAGGAGTCCTAAATTAGATTTTGAATTTTTCATACCTGAATCCAAAATCAAGATTCCCCAAGCATTTGTTGAGCTGATACCAAATCCAGGGACCACCAGGCTTGTATGAATATTGCACTTTTTAACATTCATATTTTTCATAATATGCTGAAATTGTCTTATCATAAAAATGGATGACTGCCCTCTCTTACTTAAACCCTCTGAAGAGCAACAACAAAATATTGTTGTATAGCTAGAGGAACTTATTCCTCTGGTATTTTCAGTCCATAAGCACTGAAATCAATCCCATGTAGGCATAGCTAACACCTTGTTTGTACACTAACTAATATCCATTTTTATCTTGGATCTAAGCAGTGAGGTTCAATAGTCTCTTCTCCCATATGATCTTCTGACAATTTCTAAGTCTCACAACAGATAATCCATAGGAAGCTGTAAGATATCTGAAGACAGAGGAGGGGAAGCAATTAGGTTGAAGGGAAAACATTTTTCATGTTATCTTTAGTATATGGGTTCTGTCACTCTGCTGGGTAGGGAAAGCACTGAGTGAATGTGGTACTGATTAACCAGCTTTGAATCCAGTACAGTAAAAGGAGCTACTGGGTGAACTGGAGTATTCTCCCTTGCTCCCAGATACAATGCAGCTAGTAAGCTGTGTCTTCATGCATACAAACTTCAGCTGACAAGTGATATATGATGGACAAAGTGAAATAAAAACTCTACCCTCAATCCTATCTTTCATCTAATCTTGTCTGTTCAACTCATTTGGGGGTTTCCCTTTTGATCTGACAGCTCCATGAGCACCTATGATTCTGTTTCTACATAGACAAGATTTGCCTTTCTGAGGACTTACATCCTTATTTTCTGCCTTACTCAATTACAAACTATTGGAATCCTGGTCTATTACTTTTGAGGGGCTAACTCAGAGGTCATGCTGCTGCCATCCACATCCAGGATGTGCTCTAATAACACTACTCAAAACTTAAAAGGCAAGAAAGTTAGAAAGTCTTTATCGGGGAATATAGCTATAGGACAGGGAAGAACGGTTTTAAACCAAAAAAAGGGTAGATTTAGATGAGATATTGTGAAGAAATTGCTAACAGTGAGGATGGTGAGCCACTGGAACAAGTTGTCCAGTAATGCTGTGGCTGCACCATCCCTGGAAGTGTTCAAGACCAGGTTGGACAGCACTCTGAGCAACTAGGTATAGTGGAAGGTGTGCTGCCTATGCCAGTGGGCTGGATTAGACAATTCTTAAATGTTCCTTCCAACCCAAACTATTAAATTATTCTATTATTGATGTCTTCATTCTTGGTTTGGTTGCAGCTCACATTTACTTCACAGAAGAGTATATGAACAGCTAGTCTGTATTGTGTTCTGGAGACTACTTCTCCTGTTGAAGCTATTCCACTTTGCAATATAAAATATGAGAATGATAGGTACAGAATTGCAGCCATCAACTCTGGCAGGTCCAGGCCTCACATATGTGATATATTCTCCATTGGACATAGAGCAGACCACCTCTGTCCTTTATATATGATGGTCATTATCTGGAATTTTTTGGATAGTGACTAGTGAGTCAATTCCCAAAGCAGTAAGGTGATAGAATACAGTTTAGAGCAGCATGTTACCGCACAGATTAGAGGATGTGGTGGTTCAGCAAAAAGCAGAGCCTTATTCAGTGGCCTAGGAATAAGTGGTTCAGCCAAGAAGGGAAAAATCTGACATCCAGTATTTAATTTCCCAGAATTTATTTCTTAGTCTTTTCCCCCAGCAAAAGATTCTGAAAGTGAACCAATTGTCATGCCTATGCCATTACCCAAAACAAACATCTATATTTCATTGCTGTGATGGAGTATAAAGTATTTCAGAATGAAGCCATAGAACTGAAAGATTTTAAGTATCTGAAATAACATTTTAGGATTGTTATAAAACTGATACACTCTTCAAACAAGAAGTCCCAAACATCAGAATGAGAGCATCCTAGAAACACAGTCTTAATCCTCCTAACCTGCCCATGGCAGGGGAATTGGAACTAGATGATCTTTAAGATCCCTTCCAACCCAAACCATTCTATGATTCTATGATCACCTCTCTTGTTTTCTTAAAATGTCATCTGACCCTGAAACAAGGTAAAGGTCTCTCTCTTTTCAGAGCCATCATATCCTTGCCTGCAGGGCCTCATCTGCTTAGTGCTCCCAGAGCAAGTCTAAGAACTCTGCTCTATCCAAAATGTGTCTGCACACATGCCCATCTGCCAGTCGTGCTGTATCTAGGACATTACTGAATTTAAGGCCATCTTAGATTCAGGTAGCTCCTTTGCTTGAAAACTTCTTTTACCCAGGCTTTTCATAATTTTTTTTTTTTCTTTTTTTTTTTTTTGTCCCTGTACTGTTTGGTATGTCAGGATAGGGTGAAAATAAATACATTCAGTTGCTGCTGTTGGAAATCTTTCTACTTTGCAGGGAAATGTCTAAATATTCTTCAAACCTAAGAGAAAATAATCATAAAAGTAACTGTAATTAAGTGTTTGGGACACACATGAGGAGGAAGGAATTAAAAAAAGCTGAACAATAGTTTCGTTGAAAGGGACTAAGAGACTTCCCATCAGTTCATTCCTTATCAAGATATCTTACTAGGATAGTTTAGGTTAGCATGTCTTAATGATTATATTTTTCTTGTGAAGCAAGAGATATGGATTCAAACACTATTCATGCTCTGCTGTAACTGTAGGGAGGTTGCAGCTTCCAATGAGATTTTTTTTTAAGTTCTTTTCTGTGTATCAGAAATCTCCAAGCTGTTTTATGGCAAAGGTAAAGATCAGGGAGACACAACAATCCAGGGGAAGCAGACACAATGCAGGTGGTCCCTGAAGGAGGGAGGGACATCTCAATGTATCTCCTGCATTCCTTTCTCTTATGTTGCAGTTCTTTCTCTTGTTTTCCATCAGAGTAAGAGATTTCACAAGATCCTCCACCACAAGGAGAAGGAAAAATAGCCCTGAATAAAAAAAGCATAGCCACTATTCCTTATATGCCTTTTCTCTCTTAAGTACAGGAATTGCTTTTCCTCCAGTTCAAATCCTAGAGAACATCTATCACAGCTGCAGTATCACAATCTGCCCATGCCCATGCTTTCTAAGGCCCTTAATTCCATGTAGCCCCTATGTGTTTAGGACATTTTCTCTCAGAGTTGTAAGGACACCTTGGCGAGGCTGCAATTCACAGTGGTATGAGTCTCCTATTAGCAATGGGCCAAAATGGCATTTTTGTGATCCTTGATTTTATCTTACTTGGGAGGAGTGTGAACCCATTCCATAGCAAAATTTTTATTCAGCCAGGACTTAACTCTTCACAAAAGACTCTCTTCTAATTGTCTTTTTTAATTGATGTGTATTGTAGACTTTTCATTTTTCACATATACACAGCGTGATAGAAATCATAGTTTTGTGAACATGCCTTTAACAAATAGCTGTGGTTCAGTCATCTTACAACAGCATTGAACCTCACTGATAGCTCAGCTCATTAAATCATGGGCTACATCACTGGTATTAAGAGTATAACAATAATTTTCCATAAATGTAAGGTAGCTGAAAGAAATATTTTCCTCTGTTCTATTAAATTTTATTATAACAAAAGATAATACATTTAACAGACAGAAGTATTCTATCAAATATTTTATTATGCCATTAAACCTTAAGTATCTTCCAGCTTTCAAGAAAGGAGAACAGACTACGCATTTACAAGCCTTCATAAACAAAGCTTGAAATTCATTCAACAATTAAGAAACTACAGGAAAAAACTTTTTTATATATTTTCCCCATGGGTTCTTTTTTTGCACCCACTTACATGTGAACTAATAGGAATCATTATAAGTGTATATAAATGGAAACAAACCTAACTTGGGCTCTGCTATGTAGTCTAGGACTCATTCACAGATATTACAATTGTTCATTATCCAAAGGTCAACACTGGAAAAAGAAGCTGTGGCTGTAAAGAACAGGAAATGGGAACAACAAAGCACAGCTAAAACTACAACTATATCACATAGTTAGAATATAGCTGAGCAACATCCTATCAAAGTTAGCTGCTGTGGTGCATTATTTTTCATTTTATAAGAGCTACTTTTGAGTGGCTGTAAGATTAACAAGTGCAAAGTTCAGGAGCTTTCAAAATGCAGGTCACTACTTTGTTGAGGAGATTAATTAACTTTCAAAAACACTTTAAGTAATTTTTAATTAATTCATCTTCTTTCTGATGGCTCCAGAGAGGGCTGTTAAGAGCAGGATGTAATTGGGGATCACCACCCAAGGCTTAAGCAAACAAATTTGTTGCTAAAAGCAGTCACTTCTGACAAACAAACTGCCCCACATTCTGTGCTGGTCGGTGCAGTGCAAGGAGCACACGCCTGCACCCAGGCACTGAGCACGGGCAGAGCTCCACAGTTCTTGGCAGGCAGACCATGCACGGGGGGCCCTAAATTCCACCTGGGATGGGATGACATGTGAGGCAGATGGTCATCCTTGAACAGTTACAGTCACATATGCTGAGAATGAGGTAGAAATTACTGACAGAAGGCACAGAAGAGCTAAAAACACTCTTAAGCTCTGGTTGAAAAAGGGGCTAGATAAATGTGTGGAGAATGGGTCCATTTGTGTCTTATTGAAGTCAGTGAGCCAGGTGCAGTCTCCAGCTCAGGTGCTGAGAGCTTGCTGACTGCCAGACACCTTGCCAGGGTCTGGAGGCCACCAGCAGCCTTAACAGCCCTGCCTGGCCTCCTCCACCACTGCCTACAGACCAGGACCCTGTGGCTGCTCCTGAGGGCTGTCAGGTCTTGCCCCAGCAAAGCCCCACCAGGGACGGCCTCCAGCTTCCATATCCCTACTCTCTCAGCCATTGCCACCCACCCTGAGCCAAGCCCAGCCTGGCCTTGACCTATCCCTATCCCTCCCCCTATCCTGGTCCCTGTCCCTATTCTCAGGGTCAGTGCTGGGGGCTGGGGATGTCCAGGATGTCCCCAGCTGTCCTGCTTGGTATCTGGGGTTGTGGGACTGGCCCTGACTGCCAGGCTCTGCCCTGTGTCCTCAGGGAGCACCAGACCCTGTGGTGCCATGACAAGACCTCCTGCAGAATGCTTTAGTTGTTCCCAGATGCTTCAGTGTGACAAGACAAAAAGTAAGGGATGGTGACTTTTGTGACTTCACAGTAACACATACTTAAAAAAAAACATGAGGAAATAAGGTAATGGACTTTCCATGAGTGATGGGTCAGTGAGTTTACAGTCAGATTGACTGCCTTATCATTTCAACAAGGAACTATCAAGGGGTGACAGGAAGTCTTTTCTTTAGAGTTTGACACAGAAGTGGTCATAATTTACAGACAACACTGAAGTTAAATTTTCAAGTAAATAAGTTGCCTGCAAATATCCTTTAGAGTTCATTCTAACACTGACAAACTGAAAGTTCACAAAAATAATGGAAAAATAGAATGTGTCAGTCAGCTTCTGTTCAAATGACACAAATTAGAAAGGGTACACAGGTTCTTATTTCTCTGAAGCTGCTGCAGAAAAACTCCAGGAGAAGCATTCCACAGAACAAGTCAGGCATCACAAGGATTATGTGAGCAACACAGAAGAGCAAGGCCATAGCCCTAGACAGAAGTGTAGTGGAAAAATATTGTGTTACAAGATAAGAGGTCATAGCAATAATTAAAGTGGTGATAGAAAATTGGCTCAGACAACCATGCTGTAACATACGGGATTCTTCTTTGGCAAATCCACGTAGAAAGGCTACCAGATTTTTAAGTATCTTCTGAAAATTCACTTCAGTTGGAAAAAAAGCATCAGCTTGTCTAATGCTGGAATACCAATTGCCAGGATTTGGGGAATATGATCTGAGCCAGAGAGAAGACAGGAAATATCTAGGCAAGCAGAATAATGCATCATGGTACTTATTGTTCACTAGCTTGAAAAAAAACCAAAAAACCAAGCCCCAAAAAGCTACAAAAACTGAAAGATGGTAAAACACCTCTTGGAAAAATTATTTGGGAGCCTGGAAAATTACCTGAGACTAGAGTATAGTCTCTGATGATTTCTAATAATAACTGCTATTTCTCTGCATTTTGGGACTAATGAAACTTTGCCTATGGTATCTCTTTCTTTCCTATGATCTTGGACATCATAAAGGCTTAGTGTCTGAAGGATCTTTCCTCTACCCAGCATCCCATTGTATCTTAGGATCTTTGAGACCTCTACCCTCTTCATATTTTGACCAAATCTGATGAAAGGAAATAGAATAATCTAGAAAGAATCATCCTTGAGGGAACATAAAGAAGAAAAAGTAGTGGTAGAAAGGCAGTCACAGTCTTTCTGCCACTCCTTATAAGCTCATGCTTAACAAATAAAGACATTGGGAAGCTTTCTGCATTTGGACTGAGGTGTCAGGTGAGATTGCCATGTGTTAAATACACCGTCTTTACATCATGAATATAATAGTTTGTATCCTCAAGATTATCAGATAAATAGCATTCAAATCTCTTGTACACTTGAGCTGATAAATGGTGAGAATTAGTGAGTTGTCTTCTCAAGTATTAGTGTTAAGTGCTAGTAACAGAAAGGAGCATAGTAATGTTATGAACTGGAGAGCACTCACCATTGTGTGGCTTCCCACAGCTATGCAAAGGCCACAGGACAAGAAGAAAACAGTCTGTGAGCTTTGCATGTTTTGTATGTAATACTTTGCCTTATAGAATAAAGAAGCCAAATATTCAACAAATCTCTGATAATCAGTACCAAATAAGACTTTATCCATAAAGGTTTGCTATTTTATGGTGTCTTATAGGACAAAATCTTCAATAAATAAAAGAAAGCTGTTTTGTGTGTTAAAGAAGAAGGGAATTTAGGTTTGAGAAATTTACATACTCTACTAACTACAGGTTTCTCTTACACTTTTAAGAAGAGAGCCTTCTCCTAATGGTATCTAATCCTGCCAGCATCATATACAGAAAATAAAAGTTTAATAGGTGTGTGGCCCAAGTGAATTCAGTTAAAATGCTAAGTGTGTTAAGGTGTTGTTTTGTTTAACAAAGATGTTTAAAATTGCCTCTTTGTGATTTTGCATTGATTTATAGCATTTTAAGGAAACCAAGCCTTTCTTGAGAAAAAGTCAGACTGCTTGAAATGAAACATAAAAGCTTAAGTGTCCATAAATTCTTCTGCATTCAGAATCAAGGCGGGCAAGCTTTGTTGCTAGGATACTGTGAGTAGAAGGTATCAGGAGAAATTGCTCTATTTTAAAGATTAGCATCTGTAATCAAAATACTTAGCAGGTAATAAAATAGCTATACTTATGAGTTCAGTGTAGACCAGGTGACATCAGAGGCAAGTGCTAGAAAGCTTATGAAAAGTTCAAATCTTCAAAGACTCTTCAGCTATATCAAGACATAATGGCCTGATAAAAGTAGCTCATTATTTGCTTGCTTACAGTTGGGACAGAAATTCAGTTGGAATATGAATTACATAATAAATATTGGTGCATCTGTCAAGAAGGAGCTGTGATTTAATTTACTTTTGGTATTTACATGGTACTTATTTGTATGTCTCTGAAAGATTTTAAATTAATAGCAGTAAAACATGTTGAAGCTACAGAGAAAGCAAGCTTGTTGCAGAAAAGAGAATAAATTATTTTTAAAATTTGAAAAATTTTAAGCTTTTCCTACCTACCATCTAAAATGAATAGCTTTATAATATTTATATAAGGTTTTGGCTTTGTAGACATTTAAAATAAAAGTAATAGATATAATCTAAAATTTTAAAAATTAATTGAGAAATAATTTTGTATTTAAATAATTAGTTCAAGGCATTGGAGGATTTCTTTTTGTGTAGAAAAAAGGTGTTACTCTAGTTAAAAAGTCTCAGCTCTTCTACTTCAGTGTGACTCAATCAGTGGAGATGCAGTTTTCATGGGATACATGTATTAACACAGAATTAATTAATCACCACCCCTCTTTCCTTAGTTTGGTAGCTGTATGCGGTGGGTTGACCTTGGCTGGACTCCAGGTGCCCACCAAGTTGCTCTATCACTCCACTTCCCAGCCAGACAGTGGAGAGAGAGAAAGATGGAAAACAACTCAGAGGTTGAGATAAGGCAATTTACTAAAGCAAAAGCAAACGTTTGCATGCATCAAAGTGAAGAGAAAAGCAACAAGTTTTATCCTCTACTCTCCATCATCCCTGAATGATGTCCAGTCACTTCCCAGGAAGCAAGACTGCAGCATGTGTAGCGAAGGCAAACATTGTAAATAATGAATGGTCTTCCTTCCTCCTCCTTTCCTTAGCTTTTATATCAAAGCTGACATCATACGGTGTGGAATACCCCTTTGGTTAGTTTGGATAAGCTGGTCTACTTGTGTCCCCTCCCAGGCTCTTGCCTTTGATAGCAGGGAGAGGGGAAAGGAATGTTGAGGGACAGTGCTGATGCTGTGCCAGAGCTGCTCGGCAGTGGCCAAAACATGTGTGTTATCAGGACCTTTTTAGCTACCAGTGCAAAGCACAGCACTGTGAGGGCTGCTGTGGGGAAATGAACTCCATCTCAGCCAGACCCAATACACTATGAAACATGTCTTGCTGGTGTCCATATAGCTTCATGGCAGGAATTTTCAGATATCCAAACCTACTGAATATATGCGGAAACCTTGGATACAGGCCATATATAATTAACTATTTTTAAAGTTGAAATATTTTGGATTATTAAAATATGATAAAATAATTTAGTATAAAGTTTTAAAAGAAAAATATATTGTTCCTGAAATGTTAGAACAAATATTTTTCCTAATTGTAATTAGGTAGTATAGTTTCACTCTTACTTCATTCTCAGTTTTCATATGATGCTTAAGATCTTTCACTGGGTGATATTATGGAAATGTTTGTTATAAAGAAGATACTGTGAGAAAACTTGTTCATATATGAAAACATCCTTCAAAGAGTAAAATAAAAACTCAGTGTGGCATATGACTTCCCTCGTGCAGTCATTCTAAAGAACCAGGGTGGTTACTCATATTTTCTGGTGGGAGGACACCCTTCTGCAACATTTCTTCAGTGCCAAGCCAGCTTGTTCAACACATAAGCCAGCCAGCTACAGTTAGGCCCCCTCATGTAAGAGTCACCTAGAGATTTTAATTTTGCAGTGTCAAGCTCTTGTTCACAGCAAGCCAGATGATTTTCCAGCACCACATGGTGGTCTGGTAGCTCATTTTCAGTTGTGTTGTTGTACAGGGTGAAATCTTAGCTTCTTTTTGATTTGTTGTAGTTACATACCTATCTATCTTTTCGAAGAATTAGAGGTTCTCACTAGGTTGAGTAACGAGATAATTTAAGCCTACTGGGATTTACATCTAGTGTTTACATTTCGATAATCCTTTTATATCCATCAACATTACTTTTCAAATGTTAGTGATTAAGCAATATCAGAATTTACAAAAAAAAAAAAAAACAACAAAAATTTAAATCCTCTGTATACTGAAATTCCAACAGCTATGTGTCCAATTTCCCTTATCTGACTACTAGAGCACCAAGCTATTCTATGATTCTATTATGTCCTCACCCTTCTGCTGTCTGAAGGTATTCATCAGGAGGACACACATTCTCAATAAATTATGCAAAATCCAAAATCACTCAGGTGCTTTGTCTTAGAGAGAATTTGCACATACTTTCTGTACAGTAGCAACAGCACCTTACAGCAAAGTGCAGCACCTGCATTCTAGAGGAGAATGAAATGATTGAAAATTATTACTTTTTAATTTAAGGTGATGTTTTAGTTGATGCAATTGGCAAAATGGGATCATTGTTAAGGCTATGAATTTTCTGAATGATGTGGTGTATGTTCAAGTGTATCTTGACATAAAGACAATCTGGCAATTTGCGGATCTACATGCCGTTAAAGAGAAACTGTATTGCTATAAGCAAAAAAGAAGTCCCAATTTGGGTCAGGAAAACAATTTATTAAAATTGATTTAGAGATTTGTTTCTTAAAAATTTGAAGATGTTCAAACCAGTGTAACGGTTGAACTGTTCCATATTGAAACTCCATTTGTATAAAAAAATGAGAAAATGCCTTATCTTAGGAACAGATGAAGGAAAAAGCAAACAACTGTAAAAATAACATAGTTATCCTCAATTTCTATGCAGAAAATAAGGCAGAAATACACAAGTGGCACGGCTCATTTAAACAGTTGTGGTTGTTCACGGTGTGGGTATCCATATGTAAGCCACAGACTTTACAGTCCCTTTTAAATCAGAATTGAAAAACAGTCACTTTGAGGCTGCAATTCTCCTCAACATCAACTAAGTATCTAAGATCAGAAAAATCACACACTAAAACTATCTTTTTTTTCTCCACTGACTATAAAAACAACTTGATGTCTTTATCTCTGTTAACAATGCTTCTTCACAGCTAGGTTTGGTCCAATTAATTGCTTCTGAATGACTAAAGTCACACAGTAAAGGTAGGACAGTCTTGGAGATTGAATCAACCTCCTTGGAAATCCTTATCATCTGTATCAAACTCCTCTTTTTCTTTGCAAATGCTTCTTGATCCTTTGAAAGGGAAATTTGAATGCAATGGGTGAATTCTTGTAAATTTCATCTTACAAAAACTCATCCAATTTGTACTAATTTATTATCATTTAATTTTGTTCTTCATCGCTAGGTGACTACCAAGGCAAAGATTACTCTTCCTAAGAAAAACAAACATTTTCTAGAATGATTGTATTTGGAAGAAATATTTCATGCTCTCTGCTAAATGCTACTGAGCACTCCAAATGAGTGCATGCATTACATATCACACATATATAGTATAATATGACTTTCAGAATTTGCAACTAGACATATAGCAGCAATACAATTTGTTTTAAAAGTATTTACCTGAGTGGACTTGCTATATAAGCACTTAATTGCTACCATACAAGACAAAATCTTCTGTCATTTTCATTTTCCATGGATTTTGGTGAGGACTGTAGCATTTTGGCAAATAATTAGATCCATTGACCTGTGTAGACCTATACCAAGAGTGGGTTTTGGGTCTCACTGAAATGTAACACTCATCCTGTCTTAGCCATGAAAGCATTATGCTGTGATAAGAAGATAAAGCCAGCCTGTAATAGGCAATCAGTCTCAGACTGTTAGTGTTACTGTCATATATACATTTTGAGTCTGTATGAAGACAAGTGCAACAGCTAGAATGTCAGCCTAGTTTCTATAATTTTTTTTTCTTTTTTTGCTTTCCAAGCAACCTGTTACAGAGCCCACCAAAAAATCAGATATCTTTATTAGCAGGAACTTAAAAAGTTCTCTAATTCTACTCAGTCACTTTGAAGAAGAATTAGTGCCAGAGCAATTACGAGTTTGTAGGAATTTGCTTCATTACCTGTGATGAGCCTTTATGTCACGATGGTAGTCTACAGCAGATGAACTTACATGAATTTCCTACCAGACCAGAACTCACTCCAAATGTTGCCAAAACAAGATTGTGCCTATCTGTGAAAGGCAGTGTATATACCAAGAGAGGTTTTCTTACTTTCTGAATAGAGAAAATAATTGTTTTGGTTTGTTGCTTCATTTTCTAATTTGTTTAGGTAAGCATAAGAATACTTAAGCTTGATTTAAAAAGAAAAAAAAAAAAAAAAGAGAGAGAGCAAAGAGAGGACTCAACTCCAGCTGTGGATCGTATCATAACAAAAATTACCAGTATTATTGCCATAACTGATGGATACTGACGGTCAGCAGTTATCAGAGCACAGTGTCCACATTGCTGCTTTTGTAAAATGTGCTATTAATGGCCCCAGGACAAGGATGAGCTAATAAAATACCAGTTGTATGAACTGAAAGCAGCATGGAGGCTGCTCTAACAAAGATTGCAATGGGCACTGAAAACACAGGATTTTAAGGCCTTGAAAGTACAAGCAGAGGATGATAGCAAAGGCCACAGAGCTGTAAATGTAAGTCACAAATGATTGATCATTCCCTGATTATTAAAGGAAAGGAACCTGGAAACTGGGTAAAGATGGGTTTAGGAATAATCAATCAAAAAAGAACAAGTTAAGGTGATATTCACAAAAATATTTACATAAAAGTAGCCAAAGCAGACTTGGCTATTTGTTTTCTTTTCTACCAAGAAAACATCAGTATCGCACTTCTTTAAAGAGTGAGGTAAGAACTTGGGTCAGAGATGACTCACCCCCACTCCAGTTCTTGAGGAAAATCTCTTATCAAACTTATGATCTGATGCAGAAATGAGAAGGTGAGCATAGTATCAGAGAAAAGGGGGACAGCAGGAAGTCTGTTTTTATCAATCTAGATTAAATTATTATTGAGAAAGAGAGGTGATAATCAGATAATTTGAATGATAAGTTTTACTACCATTATAATCAGACTAATTTTTTTTTTTAATAGATTGTTTGGATATGAATTAAACTAAGAACAAATTCTTGCCTTCATGCCTAAGGATTATTACTGTAGCCCATAGAAATTGTACTAAGTGTTTAATAGGGTAGCCTATCCTTGAGGACTGACTGTTAAATCTGAATGCAGAAATACATGGAGAACATAAGTGATCCAGGCTTTAATTTGCTTGTAACAGCTGGTGGAGGATATGTGCATCTTCAGCTGATGAAGTTTGGATGACTATCAGGAAGAACCTCTCTTTGGCCCAGTGCTAATCAAGTACTTTACTGGAAGCAAACATAAGACTGTAATGAAATTTGCAGATGAGTGAAACTGGTTGAGAGAATAGGAATAATCATGTGTAAAAATTGGTTCCTGAGAGCCCCTTGATGTGCTTTTCTCATTTAAAGCCAAGTATAAGTCCATGTGCCTAGGAAGCACAAATATAGGTCATACTGGCCTGATATGCACTTTCCCCAGTTGTGGCTGAGGTAATAGGTGGCATAGAATGAGACGGTCAGGTAGAGAGTTACTGGGCCAATTACTGTGCTGTGTAAAGTGATTAAATCAATGTTTCAAGAGCCCTACAAAAGGAGATCAGAACAGAGGTGGAAAAAAAATCCAAAATTTTTCAAAATCATTACAGAATTTCCCTCTGATTTATCAAAGAAGAGATTCAGTGATCATGAAATGATGGCTGTAGTACTGGGGGAAGAGTTCTTACAGCAGAGAGCTATCTGATAAAGGCATACTGACATCCAAAGGTTGAATGCTAGGTAAATTCAGAGAAAAAATCAACCACATCTGTGAAACAATCAGTGTGATTAACCACTAGAACTACTACAAGGGGTTCAGACAGAGTATGTTTAAACTAAAGTTTAAAGTAAAGCTGTTTTTAGAAGAAGAGCAGAGCTCATTCAGAGATCAGGAAATTACTGGGTGAAAAGTTACAATCTGTGCAATATAGGAGATTAGAATAGATTGTATAATAGGTCCCTTTGTCCTTAAGATCCATGATTTATCAGATTTTTCATTATATGTGATCAGTGTGTTAACAGACATGAATTTCGTGTGCCTGGATTCTAAGGTCTTTGGTTCCTATTATAAATTTTCATGAGAGTTTTGAATGACTGCAAATCCCTTTGGGCATGTACTTTGAAAGCTTTGGCATGCACTTTGACCTATAAATAAGAAAGTGAATGCAAGTTACTGCATGCCAAAAGAGACATAAAATCTCCCAGATTTTAGCAGTAATCAGAATTAAAGACTATGAATTTCACAGAGGACTCTAAACCCATCACATCACATTTAGAACATACTTCTTTCAACTACCAGCAATAGTTAACCACTAGCTGTGGTGGTGGACAGTGGGTCTGCCGACCCCCTGAATGCTGACATTAAGCTTGACAACTTTGTGGTGTATCCTTAAAACAGGAAGGCACACAGATGGAGATAGAATGTAAACAAAATGTGGAAGAGATAGCTGGGGATAGGCTGCAAGTTACGACACTTAGAAATTACCAATAAGAAGTTGTGTTACTGGAGAAATATAAGGGGAAGCACCTATCAAAAAGTGACAAGTAACCACTGTAACTGTATATAAAGGTGTGTGGTAAACAATAAGGTGTGTCTTAGTTTGCTTGCTGTAAATATGCTGCTTTGCTGCTTTTTTTACCACCACAACAACAACTAGCTGCCCATGTTCCTTTGCTTTTATGTTTATTTGTTGCCCAGGAATTTTGTTGAAGTTGCTGTATTAGTGGTCTAACAATGCAAGCCACCAATGGTTCATGTAATGCACATGAGAGTTCTGCTACTGAACTGTGAAAGATTTTTTGGATGCTTAAAGTGACATGTGAAAAATTTTCTAGACAAGGATTTTAAACTAAACTGTAGTGATAGTAGATGGCCAGCAGGTAGGAAGATTATGGAGACATTTATGGGAAAAAAAAAGGAGTTAAAGTCTGTGTAGAGAGTAGTGATTCCCCTACAAAGTTTCAAGTTACTTAAATGAAAGGTAATGCAACATAAATGTACCTCTACTTAGTACCTCTAAGTAGGTAAATATATAAATGTAAAGATAAATGTATAAACGTACCTCTCCATTATATCGTATTACATTGATATGTTTCTATTACATTAAAAAGTGGGCATGATGTCATGTGAATTTCTTTATAAAAATCCATACTCTTACATTCAAAGGTACTGACAGGAATTATAGCAATCTTGCAATGAATTCCCTTCATCCTCAGAGTTGCTGTGTTTCCATATCTGTTGCAGGCCTTGAAGGAACATCAAAACCACTTGTGGCAAATATAAAGTTCAATAAAAATGGAGTCTGAAAAAAGGGATTTTTTCTAGTCCAACATAAAGATTTAGCCAGCTTTCACAGGACAGAATTTAAAGGGACCAAAACCCCACAAACAATACATTGGATGTCTGTTGCCTTTCGTGCATATATGTTTAATAATTTCCTTAAGTTGGCAGTTTGCTACATTTAAACTTAGCTCTGTCATTCCATATCCCCTGTGCAAATGAATGGGCTGTTTTTCTACAGCTGAATCCATTTAGGTGTTTTTAGTCAGATATTTCCCTTCTTCTCTTTTCCGAAGAGAGTGAATGTAAAAAATGCTGATGTACCCTCCACACTTCACACGTGGTGCTAAAAATCCATTAGCTGAAGAACAGTGAAGACACAGGTTGATCAGAGAGAACAGTTGAAGGTCAGGTTGAAATAGATGTATAACGTTAGCCAGGCTTGATTGGCCATGGCTTTTGCATGTATCTCTGAATGACTGTTCAAATATTGATGTTGAATAAACATAGAATATTGAATACACTACTTGAAATTAAAAGCAAATACAAAGTAGTAAAACATTAGCTTTGGACAGTATTTTGAATATATTTATTAGAAAACTGTGGGATAAAGAAAAATAGCAACATTTTGTAACACAAAGAGAATCCTTCAGTATAGACCATAGATTCCTGCTCCAATATGGTTTTGCAGGTAAAACCCATTTGCTGTGCTCTAGATGTTACCAATCAGACTTCTCGTGCAATTAATAACACTGGATTAAAGTCCCTAAAGGGAAACGAGGAGAAGCTAACTCAGATGATCTCTTCATTACACTTTAGACTGCTTCTTAAATTTGACTAAGATCTATGTTAAATGGAGACTGGTAGGGGGTCATGAAGGAATCCCATGTGTCCCCTCACAATGTTGGGTTTTTTTAAACTAATTTGCAGATTGATATTTCCTAAGAATAATCAACATACTGGGGAAGGACTACAGGCACAATTGAATCATGAATAGTGAGAAACTGGTCATAAACGCTAAATGGATTATTCAGCTCTCGAAGAGCTGAAACCTTTTATAACATCTTCAGTGAAAAAAAGTATTTGTTTTGTGTTCTTGTCTATTTTTTCACACAATCCTGTCCATGGGCTGGACCCTGGCTTCTGTAATTTATATAACTACTTTTGTGATGGTCTCCAGGTTTTCAGTGTCCTGTTGAACAGACTTTCTTTCCCTATTGTCCGTCTTACGTTTTCTTAGCTCTCATTCATCTTCTGAATGGTGTTTGTGTTACTACTTGGCATAAAAGTCATACTAATATTACTCTTAAAGCTTATCCTAAATATGTTTATCTCCATTCTTCCCTCATGGCTGATTAATGACTTTGGCTTCTTTCCTTAGAAATATAATGAGCTTCCCAATAAGTTTTGATAAACTCTTTCAATCAGAGCTTGTGAATTAGTTAATAGATCTTTCTAACCACTACTGACAATCTTTATGATTGTTTCATATAAATGACAGTTCTGAAAAATCATTTTTTGGACAATGCTAATCATGCTATTTTTCCAAATTTTTTCAAAGTTATAAATGCTATTAGCAGCATTTGGTCATCATTGCTGGATTTCTGCTATAGTATCATTTTCATTACAAGGCTCCAATCTTGATAGGAAAACTGACTTATTTCTTTTAATGTTTCTCTTTCTGAAGTTATGCTCCTTTTGGGACATTAATAACCCTTTTTTTTTTTTCTTTTGGTGTTTGTTTTCCATTCATTGATGAAACAATCAAACTGTTTTGTTTTGATTTGCTTGCTGTTTGGTGGGTCTTTTGTTTACCATCAATACACAGAGCTGAGCCAGGTAATGTAATCAGAAAAGTCAGCATTGTAATTTCCTCATAAATCCTTATGTTAGCTTCTTTATCATCTACTACTCAAACTGCATGAAAAATAGTGAGATACAGAAAAAAACCTAAACTGCATTGGTTACAAATACAAACCACTAAAGGATATTTTCCCCCATCTCCATTCAGTGTTATTCTCTTTGTTACAGCAGGTTATCTCTCCAGGTAGTCTACAGCATGCCGTAAGTTTCCAGATTGTTTCATGTATTCCATAAAACTGCTTGAGAAATGCAGATATTTTATAAAAAAGTGTCTGTTGGTCTATATTCCTTTCAATCTACAATGTCAAAGAAGAATTTTTTCTGCATACATGAAATCAATATTTTAAAAACTCTCTGCTCCACTGTTAGCTGAAGATCTATTTACTTCTGTATGTTCTGTGCTGCTGCACATTTTTGAAACACACTGAGATTTGTTACAGTAGGTACAGTCATCTTGTCTTTCAAAATACACTGTAAAGGTGTGGGGTTTTTACATTTTTTCCCCCTTCATTCCACATTTGGTTTTAAAACATATGGGAAGTCTGGAGGGTTGTTTTCGTCACTTGCTTTAAGCTTTTCTGTATTAAATATATCAAATCTCTAGTATGAAAACTTCAATGTGATCATCATAGAATATCTATGTAATGTTGTTACACGTTGTGGCATAATTTTATGTTTTGATTAAAGGAAAATATAATTGAGCTGCTCAAAAATGCATTCAGTATACGTATAAAGTGTCTGTTCTCTTGGCTGCTATGGCAGTATCACCATAGTATAATATAGGATACATTATTCCAGATCCTAAAGACCATATTGAGCTTCATTATCTATCTGACATCAGTTTTGGAGAGGGGATAGAAAGGTAAGAGGAAAGCAAACTGGGCAGTAGTCCATGGCTGCTGACATTGTTTAGATTTCTCTCTATGGTCCATCAGAAAATCAAGGCAACATGAGAATGGACAACAGGGAGAGCCCTGAACTCTGCAGAGCCCTTTAAGCACTGTTTTCTTACTCTGCTCTTAAAGGCAGTATTGCTTCTTGCCAGGTCTTCCATTAAAGTAGTCAGTTAAGGTCAAAGGAAAGCCAGCTTCTAAAGAAAACATGATGATATATATATGTCAAGTGGTGTAACAAGATCTGGCAGGAATCATGGGAAAGGGGAGACAATATGAATGTTTTTATGTGTGCAATATTAGGTATCTGTTTAAAAAATAAATAGTAAGGGGTTGTAGTAGTTGAAATAATCTGCTGAGGTGCCCTTCTGCATTCATAGGTGAACATACTACATTTTTTAAAAAAATGCAATACTGATATGGAGAAAAGTCATATCTCGACAGGAAGATAGTCAAAACGAGCCTTGCTTTCTCTGTCAGTGACTGCATGGATGTATACAGACATACAATCTCCTACCCTCCAAATATATGAGCACAAAATAATTTGAACCCTTACAGAAATGAAGATGAGATTAATCTAGTTTAAATTAAAAGGTGTCTATTCATGTGAATCTCTTTTTGTGAATAAAAAGGAACCCTGTTCCTCTGGTGGGCTATGTAAATAATTCTTCTCACTTTTACCCTTCTTGTTGTCTACCTCATCCTGCTGGGGTTTAGCTGCCAACAGTGGTTAACCTGCAGCAGTCTTTTTTAACCTGTGGGGGTAAATACAATTCAATTTCAGATTTTTACGAACTTCAGAAGTACTATTTGAAAAACCAATAGCCTCATGATTATATTGATGAATTGCAGAACCAGGTACAAGCAGAACTGTGGTGGGAAGTTGGTTTGCCTACAAAAATGCTAAATCCAGCACCTTATTGGCTGATTTTCCTTCTTCTCCCACATACACCCTATTTTAAACCTGAGCTGATTTTGTTTTCAAAGACACTCTGTGGCTTTCATCTGATCAAATACATTCATCTGCAGTATAGATTTTAACTTCTCAAACTATCTCCACTCCGCCCATTACAGTCAATATGTGTGCATAACAGAACCATATTTAGGCTGACCAAGGATCCACCTACTTCAGGGAAGGGTAAGCACATATATGGCACTTTTCCTGATTACTGCTCTAGTCTCTGGCTATTTCAATTCAAAGGCTTTTCATGCTGTGCATGTAATTTTGAGGTTTTAGCAATTTGAAAATTATTTATTTTACATCTATTTGTGCAACCTTCTTTTAACACCCACGCACACTTTAAGCAGTGTGGAGTTCCATAGGTCTATTTTTCATTCCACTTAATTTTGTTCATTTTCAGTGCAGTTGATTTAATGAAGCTACAGTCATCTTTGTTTAATGTCTTCTGTTTCTTTTTTTTTTTTTTTTGTAGAAACACTGAGCAGCAGATGTCATTTCACCTTTTTGCAGGCCATTCATGATTTTGTAACCCTCCTGCATTTCACATCCTTCTTCCCTGTTGTCTGTTTTCCAGACTGAAGGGAAAATTGAAAACTTGAAAAATTATTCTCACTCTCAAATATACATTTACAGCAGATCAGACAAACGACACTTCAAAAGTGCTAATTTCTCATTACTGATTTCTGAGGGAGCCTAGGATGACTAAACCAAAAAACAGACTTCTGTGCCGAGTATTTTTAAATTTAGATGAAATCAATTTCATCCTTTGTTTCTGGAAGTTATCTCATTGTAAATGAGATATAAATATATGGAAATTAGTAGAGTGTTTCCAGTGTACAAGAAATTACTAGAGCTGGTTAAAAAAAAAAAAAAAAGTGCCTATTAAACAATAAAATTGACTCATGCATAGTGTACAGAGATATGGAAATGAAAAACCCAGTCTCAGACACTCTATCAGCTATAGCTATGTCTTCTTCTTTTATGGCTTCTCTGTTTTTACTGCAGAATTATTAAGGTTTTCAGCTAAAAATTCAGAATAAATACCAATGTTACAATATGAATAAATTGGATAAGCAGAGTTCATAACTACTAGATATTTATTTAGAAGAATGCTGCTATGAGTGTGTTCACTTTTACTCTTCCAATTCTCTCCTCATCCCACCCAAGGGAGTGAGCAAACGGCTGTGTGGGGCTTAGTTGCTGGATAGGGTTAAACCATGGCAAAGATTAAAACAACAACAACAACAACAAACAAACAAAAAAAAAAAACAACAACCCACCACAAAACCCCCAAACTACAATTCTCAATAATGAATCCTTTTATTTAATTTTGGAAGAGATAAAAGTAAGCTAACTGATTTTTCTTTTAGTTTTTTTCTTTTAAAGAATCACTTTCCTAGTAGCCTAGTGCTTTCCCTCTCTTCTCAAGTCATTAGCTTTGCTGCACATGATGCACGCAACTACCTGAAACCCCAGATGTCAGGCTGTGAAATGTGCCCTATCAGTGCTGGTGCCTGGCCACTTGGCAGAGCTCTACATTATCAGCAGTTGGTCATGCTAGCAACTCTCAAAATTGCCTCTGGGCCAGTCATGTGCTCTTGGCTTTTATTAAATCTGTGAGGGGATTTGCGTTCTCCTGATGCTACATTCCTTTTAGGTTCATAGATGTTAGGCCAGAAGGGACCATTGTGATCATCTAGCCTGACTCCCTGCTTAACACAAGCCACTGGATGCTCCTGATTTAATTCCTGTTTGAAGTAGAGTATATATTTTAGGGGAGAAAGCATTCAGTCTTGTTTAATATTTCCACCTCAAGCAGGTTATCTGAAACATTATTTATCTCCAGTGTTAAAAGTGCACATCTTATTTCTAGCATGAATTGGCATGGTTTAAACATTCAGCCCTGGGCTTTTGTTGTGCTCTGCTAGATCGAAGAAGATATTCATATTTTGTCCTTCTGTTACCAGGTCACGCCTTAACTTTTCTTTTGTTAAACTATGCAGATAGCTCTGTTGGTTTTTAGCTATGAGGTTGTTTTGTGCTAAATTAACGTGACTGTTTAGAGATATTATAGATGTCATCAAAATTCTTGATGAAAATCAATGCACATGCTGTTAAAATGGTTGCCAAGGGAAGGGTTCTTGCTCTAGTATTTAAGCAAAGTGGCTATTTATTATGTACAGAATACAAAAATGCTTTATTGCAATACAAACACCCAACACCTTGAACCAGAACTTCAAGGAAGTAACGAGAAGTAGCCAGGCAGTAGAGAGAAGTACATTGTGCCAGGATGAGGACCAAACAGTGTAATTTCAAAATTCAGGTCAGGCTGAATGGAGATTTTTCCCATGAGAACAGATAGTGGCAAAGACTGCCCAGACTGTGCAGTGTCTGAACTTGAAGGCTTTCATGCCCCACCTGGATCAACCTGTTCTGACCCAATAGATGACCCTGCTGTGAGCAGGAGATTGGACCAGGGACCTGCTGAGGTTCCTTCCAGTCTGAATGACTTTATGATTCTACAATGTCATAAGATGCTTCAAGACACACTGACATAAAAGTTACTTAAGCTTGTTATATGCCTTTAAAAGCATAACAATAGTATAAATATCATAAGTAGATTGGTTTTAGAATTATACTTCCATTACATTTTAATTGGTTTTGATATCATTGATATTTTAGTTTATAAACAACACAATATTTTCTTACTTAGATTTCTGTTTAGAAAGCAAGAACAGTTCATTTTTAATAGATGTAGTAAGCAAAAGGATGTGTGTTGTTCTCTTATGCACAGTGTAATCTTTGTAAACCATTAATGATATAATTAATATAATTAATAGGATGACAGAAAGACATTGTTTCCTAAGACAATAAGGGGACTAGTTGTTTAGAATAGAATAGCATAGCATAGCATAGCATAGAATAGAATAGAATAGAATAGAATAGAATAGAATAGAATAGAATAGAATAGAATAGAATAGAATAGAATAGAATAGAATAATTCCATTTGGAAGGTAAATCATCTAGTCCATTTGTCTGACCACTTCAGAGCTGACCAAAAGTTAATGCATGTTGTTACTAAGAGCACTGTCCAAATGCCAAACACTGCCAAACACTGGCAGGCTTGGGGCACCAAACACCTCTCTAGGAAGCCTGTTCCAGTGTTTGGCCACCATCTCAGTAAAGCAATGTTCCATAATATTAAGCCTGAAACTTGCCTGATGCAGCTTTGAACCATTCCTATATGTCCTGTCACTGTACACCAGGATTGGCACCATATATTACATACAGCTATATCGAAATTAAACACTCTCAGAAAAGAAAAATCCCAGAAAGAAGTTTGATTATCGAAAATACAATGTCCTGAAAAATTATTAAGCTTACATTCATTCAAATTTGAGTATCATTGCACATTTAAAAATATTTGGGTTTCTGTAGCTTAACGTATGAAAATATCTGCCAAGGTGTGCATTACAGCTTTCTTCCACTTGTACTGATTACAACAAACCAGGATTGGATTCACTATGCTAAATATACTGGTAAAATGAAGCATCTGCTTTTCTTGATATTTTGCTGTTTAGTTGGTCAAGGACATAGATGTAAGAAAGAAGCAGAGCAGAGATTTACCATCAGCTGGTCATTTGCTGTTTTAGGTAAATCCCCTGGAAAGTCCTTTGAGGGTCAAAACGCTTTTCAGAACAGACAATGATAGCCTTATGTTTAACTGCATTAAATTATGTCCAGACAAGCAAATAATCCAGATTTTTCTACAGTGATGACCCTTCTTTTCTTTTTACCTCTCCCCTAAATTTGTTTGTAAATTTGATCCAGAGTTGCATTCTCTTTTCTTTAAAGTTAATTTGAAAGAATTCATTGCTTGGATCAAGGATCCCTGTGTGTCCTGCTGGAAACCTCTGCCCAAAGATGATTCCCTCTTTACAGTTAAAAGTAGAGACAAGTCAGCAGTTTGTTATTAGACATGCCTAATCTGAATCTGTTAGTTTTCTCATGTTTTGTTTTGTCAATCAACATGTCATGCTAAGTCAAGTAATATTCCTTGCAGAGGTTTATGTATAAGCATTGGTATTCTATCAGGACAGCTACCTTTACCAGTCAAACTTGCAATCTCATTAAATAGTTATTATGTTAGTTTCATAATAGTGTACAAATTGCTGACTGGCATAAATTACCCTCCTTAATTCTTTATTCCTTGTGTCTAATGTCACTTGTTCTAACATTTTTCCCAAAATCAAGGGTCATTCTATTTAAGAATTTTGCACAATATTCTCTTCTCCTTCTGAGCTTCTTCCTTTCTCTAACACCTATAGAAAGCTAGCCCAAATTATCCACAGATCAACATAGCAATCTTTGAAACAGTTTGTGTTTGCCTGTAAATGTCTAACTTCATAAACTACTTTTTATCTCTCTTAGTACTGATCAAAAGTAAGATATTTCATAATCACAGAAACATACTGTTTTTGTTGATGTGTTTAAAGACATGCATAAAATAATCATCTAGTATCTTCATACTACAATCCTTCATGTATACCTTCGATTTTCTTTGCATTCCTGTTAACCACTAGAATTCTAAGCCAAATTTTTTTGAAAGAAATGTTAGTTGACTTCACTGGCTTCCTTGACCAAATATGACATTTAGGGTACAAACTAGTTTTATGGGTCATCACCAGAAGATGCTACTTCTACATGGGAAACAAATAAAGGATTTTCTGGAGTCTTTCTAATTTTTGTTACATCATTTATGTCTATCACCTTATTTAGTGCCTGGAGTTTCCTATATATTCCATGCTGAAAATTCCTCATGTAGGCCTCAATCCTGGTAACAGTAAATTCTCTCAGGATGATTTCCTAGCCAGTCTTGGACTGTGTGTGCCTCCTTGTGTGCAGAACCTGCCAGGAGTGCAGGATATCGTTGGGGGGAAGATAGGGCTTCTGGAGAAGCCATTGCCCTCCACATACACCCTAACTCCCCCAAAGGCCTCACAGAGCAAGGAAGGGCTGGGCAAGGAGCCAAAGTCAGAGAGGGGTAAAATAATCTCTTGATCTCTTTCCTCATGCTTATACAAGGCTCTGCCTAAAGGAGAAGGTTCTCTGAGCCAATTGAAATAAAGTCATGAATGGAGTCAGCATTTCTTTGAACAAATGCATTCCAACAAGCCCATCATATGCTTGATTGAGAATAAGGAATAAATTTATGATAGACACAGACATCACTAGCTCACTCCAGTGGCATCAAGATGAAGTACTAGATAGTGGTGGCATAGTACATGCTGAGCACTTCACTGGTGTATACGTGCTCTTCAAATTGGAGCTGTTTCAGAGTCATTAGCACTTGTATATTTGACATACCTTTAATAATTTTTTGCATTTCATTTTGCAAGTTTTTATACTCTTAAAATGCATTTTCTGGGAATAATATCTAGCAATTATGTAATACTTGGAAGTTGAAGTTGAGGGGGAAAGAATGAAAGGAAGGAAAGTGCAAAGGTAGGGTTTGTTATCTCCTTTGGACTTTGATTAGAACTGATTCTTCAGATTCTCTGTTAGCGACCACTTTGAAGAAATAACTGCAATAACTGACCATATACCACTGTCCATATCAAGGCTGACACATATGTGTGTAAACACAGATCTGAAAAATATTGTAATTCATGTTTCCATGTCTTCTACTACATTTTTCAGTAGGTTTGACTAGCCAAAGATTTAGCACAGAAGAGGATGAAAATTGGTACCAGGATAGTACAGTGAGGTACAGAGAGAAAAGAAAACAGAACACAAATATTTCCTAAAAGCAATTTAATTCCTCTCAGAATTACATAGAAGTAAAACTGAATGGTTTTCAAATGAAAATAAACACTTTTCCTTGGATTAGAGAAAAGGACATCTAAATAATAGAAATCACTCTATTTGCCACGTGTGAAAACCGGGTTTTAATTTCATAGAATATTTCAATTGTTTGAATTAAATTCTGAGAAGCTCTGGTATTTGGAGCTACAATCTCTAGGACACTATTGTGAAAAACTTAAAAATTACCACAGCTGACTAATCATAAACTTCATTTATATATTTGAACCTGATCAAGAATAATGCATAAATATCAATGTTGATCTTTCAGATATGAGTCTTGAAAATTAACCTATTTGGGGATAGCCCATTCATTTATCACATCTTATCCAAATACCTTTTAAAATTCCTAAAATATATTCTATTTGATACCTTTGCAGTGGTGACTTTGGAAATTGGAATGTATAAGGTATGAAGGAAACTGAAAGAATCCAAGCTCATAAAATAGGAGGTTTTTTTTTTTTATTTTCTTCCCTTCTAAACAAAAACAATTATGTTTTTAACCTTTAGAAGAGAGCTTAAGCTGAACAGAATGATTTTGAAATTGAGAGACTATTCCTTCCACAGACATGCTAACATAATTTTTGCTGATATTTCTGTGTTTTTCTTTTTAGTTACATTTAGGATAGCATTGATAGTACCAATACAAGATGATTGTGATTTCCAACAGACTTGCAAGCAGGCACATTTGCTGAATAGGGGACCAAAGATATTAAAATAATTATATCATCTGTCTGTGAATCATTGTTAAAATTTTGTAAACTGGAATGATTAAATTTCATGCATGTGTCTGTGGCAGGGGGGGGGAGAGGGGGGAGAGAGAGAAACACTTTAGATTTAATTGAAAGAAAGAGGTACTGTCATAGCTGCTCAAATACTTGTAGCTCAAGACTTATCAAAGCTCCTAGTCCCGCAGGCTGGATGTAGTATTGCATGCCTGTAGCCTTAAACCAAACAAGAGGCACTTCTGTAGTCTTCAATAAACTGATATTTATCTTTATTTTTAAAAAAAATGGATATGCTGATCCTAAGGAAAAAAAAAAAAACAAAACAAAAAACAAAACACCAAAAACTTCCTCTCTTGGGCCCAGCTGCTTATCTTAACCATCTCCAATACAGTAGCAGCACGAGGAGGATTCTAAACCCAAAGAGGAGGAGTCAGATCTGCCCTTACAGCTGTAACCAGGTGTCATTGGCAGCATCTTCTCCATTTTCTTAAGTTGTGTGTTCTTGACAAGCTTGTTGACCTTGATCTGCTGATCAGCCTGACCTGGTAGAAGAGATCATAAATTGTGAGAACTCTCTATTTCTGAACCTTTGCTTTACATAGACCAATATTCATGAGTGTGTCAATACAAGGAAATTTTCCAGAATTCAAATAAGTGGCAATTATTTGGTATCCTGAACTTCTTCCAATTAAAAAAATAACATTTTCTGGAAACCAAAAAATAATGATATTCCATCAGTATCACAGACACCAGTAATACTAATATCACCATCTAAGTCTTCTTGCTATTCTCTTGTTCTTACAGCTGCAATTTAGACATGTGTGGATGCTAAGAAAAATAAATTCCATGAAGCTACCATTTAATTTTTTAATTTGTTAGATTGCTGTTTGATTTATATCAGGTTGTGGTACCAACTGAAAATCAAAAGTTGTTTAATTTCTCCTGCCATTTTCAGTAAAGCTTCCCATATCTCAAAAGTGGACACTGAGTTTAAATACTTTCACTTTTAGTTATTTGCACTGATATACTGGGAGCAGGGAATGGTAATGTTATCCAATTTTGTAACTTACTTCTGAACTTAAACTAGTTACTTCCTTCCCCTACAGACACTAAAGACAAATAGGCACCTCCAGAGCCTGTAGGTTTCATCTTACTGTAAGACTTAGAACTTTCTGGAAATACCTATATGTGAGAGCTTGCATAACTAGCTCACATATGCAAAGGTGTAAATTTTTTATTTTTTAAATTAGGATAGATAAAATTAAGAAATGCTGAATTTCAATAAAACAAGTCAGTGGGATCAGAATATGTTCAATGGTTATGAAAATTACACCCCACTTTGGTCTCCCCAAGCCAGCATATTAACATTTAGCCCATTTCACTATCAAAACCTTTGGTGGCTAAAGTCACAACATTGCCCTCACAATTTAGTTAAAAACAAGTTTGCATGTTTTACTCTTACCTTTTACAGAAGCAATGTCAAAAAACTGTATTATTAAGACCTTTGCAAATACTTATTACAGTATGAAAAATGGAGACTCAGCATCAGAGATCAATATTATCCAGGATGTAGGACTGTACTGTATCTATCTGTTCTGGCAAAAAATCCTTCAATTGATTTTTTTTAATACCTTGGGGAGTGGGGGGCTGGGCAGGATAGAAAATCCTCTCTTTCAACTTCAGCTCAAAACTGCTGGGTCTGTGTCTCAAAGACCTTTGGCTGTCCTATAAATCAGTGGAATGAATGCTTCAATGACTGTGTGTAAATAAGCCTCACTCTGCTTATTTGCTGTGCAGCTGTCTAAAATAATCCCCTAAAGGAATGACTTGGCCAACATTGTCTGTTTCAGAGGTCTGTTTGTTTATAATCTTGAAATGAAGGGGGTTCGCAAAATAGAGGTACAATATTCAACATCAAGAACTAGGACATTTTTCTAAATAGGTATCTGTAACAGAATAAAAAAGGATTGAGGTTAGAACACTTCATCACAGGAAAACTCTAAAAGAATCAAAAGAGGTTTGAGGAACCCTTGCATAATTAGTCATTAATATAAATCAGAGAAGTTCAGCTATTCTAAAGACACACAGCAAAGTTATTATTCATTTAAATTTCTATATCAAATAGATATACAGGAAAGTGAATTGTTGAAATATCAATGGTTTTGATTAAACATATAAAAGCTCATCTACATTCAAAATAACTATATATACTCAATTTCTTCAGAAGGAAAAATATCTACAGATGAGCAGGCCTTCTGAATATTAAAAAAAACCCTTAAGCATCCTTTAAAATAATATTATTAAGGTGCAACAGGGTCATGTGAAAGGGATTCAAATTGAGGCTAATCCTGGAAATCAAGTTGGATGCTATTTCTCATAAAAAATAACTGTGAAAGTAGTGACTGCCAAGGTACCTTGAAGAGTCTTCATACCAATATTTAAGAAGCAACTGTAGAACAGAATTTTCCAGTACATGAAGGGCATGGTTCCTGAAGTAAAGCAAAAGTTGCCATCAGGAGAAATTGTTCCCTTGATAATGTATTCCTTTTATTTTCAAGTTCTATGTGGTAATCTCAGGAACTATTTTTACTGCTGTAAAAATTTTATTGTTATTCCACTCAGAGTTAATCAATATTTGTTTAGTATTTGTAGTGCAAACACATGCTGAAAAAAATGAGGTGATGTTCCAATGAAGGTTCTGCAAACCCAACTCTCATCTAATAACTTTGCTTAAAATTATAACGCTGTAATTTTTTATTATTATTATTCGTAGACCTATTAGTACCTAACATTAATTGGTAATTTTGTGTTCAATATTTATAGTTTAGATTACATAACATTGACTTATTCTTTACTTTAGATTAAAGGGCTAAAGTTGAAGCATTTAGCTCTTTCATAGACTGCCAGTAAAAGTGATTACAGATGTACTAATTATCTTTGCTTATGTAAATATTTGTGACATTGAATATGATTTAACAAGGACAAGCTTCAGAGTTGCAATTCTTCTAAATTCATTGCTAAAATGTAAATGCTTCTATTCTTTCAACTAAAGATAGTACTGTTTTTTCCAAAAATTTCCCCATAGTGTTTTTTAACATTTTACATTTAAGAAAAATGACAAACATGGGGAGTTTTGCAGAAATTAGGAAGAATGAAAATAGTCTAGGAAAGCACGACCAGTTGGAAAAGACTGAAAGAGTAGAATTGATTTATCTCAGAGAGCACATAAAGGTTTCTTCTAATTTGTATGATGGATTTTAAAACAAGATAGTGATCAGTTGTTCACTGTGTCTGTGAGGGACAGCACAACTAGAAAATATCCCAACCTGTGACAAAGGAAATCTGGGTTAAATATTAGGGGAAATGTTCTCGCTGTAGGGATCATGACACAGTGTAATAGATGGTGCCAAAGTACAATGAAGCCTCTCAAGGAGGTCATTTAAAAGAAAAGTTTAGAGGAAAGTATTTCCAGATGGCCTACTTAAAGTCCAGTCAAGGGATGGCCATAGTCAGAAGTGAAACAGCTTTCAAGAGGTCTTTGTCAGACAGTATTTTTATTTCCCAAATTACAGGCTAATTGAGTGACAGAAACTCAGATGAAGCCAGGAGACCATATCACACAGAGGTAAATAGATACTGGCCACTTTTTTGAAGGCATTTTGTTGCTGCATAAGGCACCAGTTTCAGACCTCATTCTGAGTTGGCAGCTCAGATAGGAGGAAATTATCGTCTCTCACACATTTTTCTCTTGCTGACTCTTGGAGTTTGCCCTCAGCCCTGGTGCATACTATGCAAAATCTGCTCTACTTAGTGTGTTGTGCAACCAGAATGGAAGGAAATTACACTTGTAGTGAAAGATCTCATGAGGTCTCTTGTCTTCCTCTAGTTCTGTAAGTCAATGATTATACTGAACAGGAAAAGGAACAAGTGCTTTGCAGATGTACATACTGTTCAGGTGCATTAATGCTGCTTCACTTAGTTTTCTCCAGTCATGACCCTCCTAAGTCTAATTCAAGGTTTGAATTTTATATTTAAAGCCCTTGGTTTATGAGATTGGATGCTAAAGGGCCATCCCACCCCCTGATTAGTAGCTGTGTCCTAGAGAACCCACTACCACCATTGCAGAGACACAACAGTGTCATCAGGTGAAAAAAATCTTTATGAGCACTAGCTCTGGTACACAATAATAAGAACACCTGGTTTTCCACTGCAAAATTATGTTTACATCTGCTTTTCTACACAATAGCTCATAATCTATTATCATTCATGATACAAGAGAAACAGAAAACGTAGACATGATATGGAATATTATAGATCTGGCATATAAATTAGGCAGATTTATTTTAAAGGATTCTTAAATACTTATTGCTAAGTAAAACATGCAGATCTAAAGAAACTTGCTTTTCTGAGATCCTCAGCTAGGAGACTTGTCAACCAGATCAACTCAGCCATGACTAAAGACTCCATCTTCCAATCAGCAAGTCTGACTAATCATTTTAAGCATTTTCTAGGACTTTAACTAAGATTCAGCGAATATTCACTGAATCTAAGACACTTCAAACAGATGTTTTAAAATCATTACCAAAATTTTAACAAAGCAGCATTTCTCCTGCAATGTTATTTTAATAAAAAAATCCCATCAAGTTGCAACAGTAGAAGTAAAATACTCTTTTCTTCTGAAGTATTTAAAGGAGCTAGCTGTACCTATAAAGACACATTTGCACCAGCATTGGTTCTAAGGTACCAGACTGTATTTTCTTTTGTTACAAGGGATCCATTTAAGCACTGCTGTAAAGTTCTTGGAGTGTTTTCTACTGTTTTAATGCTTGGTTGACTTTTGCATAGATGAGGGCTATGCTATCTTGACTACAAATTATGTATTATGGCACTTAAGTCCATCACATAAAGGTATTTTTTCTATCACACTCTTTTAATACTGTCTTACACTTGGATTGATTCTACTTTTATTTCTGACTATTGCTCACTGTTTAAAGGCAGGAAGCTCATCTCACTGTGTTGCAGCTGTTTAATTATCTTAATGTAATGTTCAAATTTACAAAAATAATTTGCAAAATTACCATGGATAACTTCCAGTTGAGAAGAACTGTGATTCTTCTGTAGCTTGAGAATTCCCAGCAGGGCTAAAAATAAGATTCAAAGAGTGATTTTTTTTTTTTTCTCTTCTACATTAGTTTTATGAACAAAGGCAGACTAAAAATTACACAGCAAGACAGCACGTAATTTAACAGACCTGGAACTACATAACAGTGCCAGCGGCTGTGGCCGTGTGGGTAAAGCCACCGCCCCTGGATCCGTGCTCCTTCTCGGAAGGACGCCGGTTCGAGTCCTGCGGGTCTCGCTCTGCCAACTTCGTCCGGGCTTGCCCCGGCCAAGGCTTAGAGTGTCCCAGGGCTAAAGGGGGTGGGGCCAGTTCCGCGCACGCTGAGCTCCACGTAATAAATCCATTCGCGCAGGCATAAAAAGCATCGTCGTTCGCAACGGCTAGCCACACACAACTACATAACAGGGAACCTAAAGACAATTGGGAAAGACATTTGCTTTGTGATCACTGTCTGTCTTAATAAGTTATATTTGATAATCTTTCCTGAAATAATTTTTCTCAATGAAAGAGCAACTACTTTTGCATGATTGCTTCTATAGTTCACATTTTCTATCAGTATTACTCTGCTTTAATGGCACAAAAATTTCCATAAGAGAGGGAAAGTTACTGGTGGACCATTCTCACTGTATTTTTGATCCCACCATGGGAAGGCCAGAATAGAGAACCACGTCCCAGCTGTACAGTGAAGGCTGTCTTCTCCTTACTGTCTAAGGCCACTAGTCACATATATTTATGTACTCATAAAGGTTTTCTGTAACAGTGGTAGTCCCAAATTACCTCATAACTTCATCTTCAGTACAGCCACAGACATTGTTGTAAGTTCTGTCACACAAATGTCTGGAGCCTTTGGCCAATTCCGATAGTTTTCTTAGCCACCCCACTTTTCCTTACTGTTACGTGACTATGCTTCAGGTGACTTTAAAGAGAATTCCCACTGCTCTCTGCCCTCCTTGGGAGGGACAATCCGTGAGGGACCTGTTACCTCACTCCTTAGCTGTCTTAACATTGGCATGATCAAGACTGAAGATCTACCTGAGTGTGTTGAAGTCTCAGCTACGTACTGTAACCTTATTTGGACAGGGTCTGTACAAATGCAGAACAAAAGACAATACTAGCCCCAGAGGTTACGAGTCAGCCCAGAACTTAGAGTTATTGAGTTTTGTGGGACAAAGTTTGTTTTCCACTCCACAAGTCTCAGAAAGCATCATAATCAGATCCCAAAGCCACAAGGGACCTAGACCCAGGAAAGCACTACTCCACCTTCCTCCCTCATCTCCAGATCCCCAGATGAACATATGGGTCCAAAGGCTAGAAGAGACCTCTAGCATGTTCAGTCTGAGTTTACAATTTTTTCATGCTTTTCACCTGGCAGGGCACTGGGGTGCAGGAGGGTCCTGGGGGTGGGCCTGTCTCTTGGTCTGGACACAACCATGCACAAATCTTTCATTACAATGTATCACTGACGATATTCAAAACTCAACTGTAGCACTGTTTCATGTTCAGCCTCCTTTCTGCAGCCCTGATCCATCCCAAATCATGATGACAGTATTACAGGATAGGCAATTGGGTAACTTTCTGGTGTGTTAAAATAAAAAATATATGAGCAAGAAGAAGGATCTGCACTGTCTAAGGTATAGCTAGCCACGGGCACCATCATTGCAACAGATTAAGCTGCAACATCAAATCCTTTCCTGTCACTTCTAGGTTTTCAGGCAGGGATCAACTTGAGTCCTGTGTCAGATAATAAAGATTTGTTTGATATGGAAAATATAAGTGTGTTGCTAGGGCCACAGAAAGATACTTTTATGTAGCAAGTTCCAGTTAGCATGCATTCCCTTCCCCCTTCCTGTTTTCCAGGCTCAGTTCACATCACTAAGAAATCAGAAAAAGATTGGAGCAAGGGGGCCTTTAGGGCTTTGGAGATTTGTTCCTACCAATCCAAAGCAATGGTGGGGAGCTGGTAGGATGATTATAAGAGAAATGGTACAACTCAAGTGTGGGCTGGGCCCTCTCTCCCCTCCAGCACACCTTGCAGAGAGCTACTGCCTCAAGCAGGACATACCCCCCTATTTCAGGCAAAGTTTATTGTACTGACATGCAAATTCCTGTAGGATTACTTTGCCTAAGCGGTAACAAATATTTTTGATTTGCTGGGTATACAGACTAATTAGTCAGCTGTTAGAAACAGCTGGTTCGCAATGTTCCAGTATTAGTGCTTTCCATGATTTTGATTTAATTTCAAGGGCAGACCATGGAGAACAAAGTTGTAGAAGGAGGATTTTTGTTGTTGCTATTGTTGGCTCACTTGTTTGTTTCACTTTTGCAAACCTTTATTTCATGCCTGTTCATAAATTATATTGCTATATTATGGTATCTCATTATCCTTTATTAGCAGAACACCTCTAAATTGGAGCTGGAATTATACATCATGCCCTGCATATGTAACAGAGAAGCATATGGAGACTATGCCTACTGCAGTTTTCAAGCATAAAAAGCAGGAAATTATACAGGAAATTATACATATTTCAAAGACACTCTGCCAAGTGCTTCTATGCTGTATCCTATAATTTGGCATTATGTTCATCTTTACTGTGTCATTTAAAATTCATATAGTAGAAATATGGTCAGGTCATAATCCATACAGTAAGGAAGGAAAGTAAATTATTTTCCCTAACTTGCTTAAAGTAGAACAAGTCCTAGCATTATGTCCCCAGTACGACATCCACAGGAATGGTTTCAGAGGGTAGATTGCAACTAGTAGGGATAGATCATTTGTTTATCATCAAAGCACTCTCAAGTTAGCCTGACTGATAAAATGTAAAGGTGGGAATAATACATCCTGGATACTATCATGAATCTGATCAGGAATTTTCCCTTTAAAATGACTGTTCACCCAGCAAAAGCATATGCAATTCTTAAAACAAAAAACATTTTAAAGTGTTTGCACATTAACAATCTTGATTAAACTGTGAAATTAATCATATCACAATGGAAAGGAATGGGTTTTTTTCTTTGCAAAAAAACTTGTTTTGCCAAAAACCAAAACTCATATTTAAGTAAAATATTCCACTGATGTAGCCATTTCAAATAAGACAATTTTCTCTCATAATATACTTTTGTTGCTAACTTTAACATCTTAGGATTTTATTTTATTGTGTATCACAGAACATATATTGACATCATACAACTTCCTATGAAAAATAATTTCCTTTGTATGTCATCTCTTTTTCCACAAAGAGAGAATAAGTTTTTTGACCAACTCTCAAAGGAAAAAGACATCGTCGTAAGCCAAATATCACCGTAATTAACAAAATAAGTACTGATTTCACTATGTTCTGTTTCATCTAAATTCAGTAGCATAGAGAGAAGGCTAAAATAAACAGAGAAAAAAAAAACCCTCTTTGTAAATTAAAATCAGAAGCATCTTAAACCATAGTGACAAGACCTGGTTAATGAATAATGTCAGAAAGAAAGACAACATCAGCTTTACAGTACAAAAGAAGGGGCCCAAAAATGCCCAGCAATTTAATGTATTTCACACTCTGCTCTTGTTAACAGGACATGAAATAGCTATATGATGCCCTCCTCTCTCTTCCACAAACCACTGCCAGACTGCATAAAGGAAAGGGTCTGGAAATATCACCCAGAAAAAGGGTCTTAATGAAGATGCTTCTTGTGCCATTTGAGCAGCTAAAGGTTAGTAGTTAGAGTGTAGTGATGGGATGTTCTGAGATTAGGATTGTGATTTCAGGTAGGGGCATGATTTCTAGGAAGTAAAATGGGCTGATATGAGGCTAAGGGACCCAGAAGTCACTGGCATTTGGAGGAAGAAGGAGTAGCTGGAGGCACTTTGAGGCACCTACGTACTGTGTCAAAGTACAGCATTTCCTTTTTCATTTGCAGTGGACAGTGACAGCTAAGCACTGTGTACATACCAAGTGCAAGACGCAGAGAGAAAAGAAAAGTCAAGGAAATGGAAAAAAAATCAAGAGAAAAAACCTAACGCAACATTTTCATGGACCCCCCCTCCCTTGATTTTTATGTGAATTTCTCGATGTATAATCTTATAGACTAAGGAGAAAAACAGAAAACCTCTGGATGTCCATGTGACTTTTTTTGAATTGGTTTCCATGACAAATAGAGTAGTGCATCTACACTGTATATGACAAGACAATCACTAAACAAGTGAGGTACTTTAGAGCTAGATGAGAATGATATATCATGTGAGATTCACCAACATTTGCCTTTTTATGAGTACAAGCTTTACATGCATGGCTTGCATCTGCATGTGCCATTTGGACCTTTGGCCTTCAGATGTCACTGCTTATGCATCAACCTGAAACAAGCAGAAAAAATACTGCAGTATGGGAAAAGTTACAAAATAGCCAAAGACAGAGGAGCCAAAGATAGTAATTTCAAGGTCAATATTTCCCTTGATTCTATGCCATATAATTTTTCATTAATGAGTTCTGGGCAAGCAATTGCTGAGCTTTTGGTTTTGGGTGTATATTTGGGGTGAGGGCTGGGGATAGCTTCCAGTTCATTCTTTCCTGATTAATGGCATCAGATATATTTAGATTTAATTGGAATATCTGTCCATTCCCACTCTATTCATTAAGACTGAAGAATCCACATGCAGTGCTTTGCCAAGATACCTGACATCTTCCAGCAGCCACTCAATATGGGAAAGGATCTCCTCTAAGAAAATTTTCTTGTGATGATTCTGCTATATGTAGACAGGTAAGCAAAGAAGAACTGATACATTTTAGCAGCCTACTTCCTTGTTCTGAAGCTTAACATATTGAGAAGAGTGCACAATCAGGGCTGGGGAGAATAAGTAGTTTAGAGTGACTGGAGAATGAAATCACAAGGTTGGAATAGACCTTCAAAATCATCTAGTTCAATAAATGTAACACCACCATAATAACCCTTAAAACATATCCCCAGATGCCATATCCAGACACTTCTTGAACACTCATAGAGATGGTGACTCCACCACCTCCCTGGGCAACTTATTCCAATGCCTAACCACTCCTTCAGTGAAAAAAAAAAATTCCTAATACCTAATCTGAATCTCCCCTGGTACAACCTGAGGCCATTTCCTCTTGTTCTTTCACTTGAGACATGGTAGAAGAAGACCAACCCCTACCTCACTGCTACCTCCTTTCAGGTAGGTGTAGAGAGAAATGAGATCTAACCTGAGCTTCCTCAGCCTTCTCCAGGCAAAATAACAACAGTTCCCTCAGACACTCCTTCATAAGATATATTTTCTAGACCCTTCACCTTGAAGTCCATTTTCAAGTGAGGGGTCCAGAACTGAACACAGCACTTGAGGTGCAGCCTCACTGATGCCAAATACAGCAGGAGAATCACTTCCCTAGTCCTGCTGGACACATTATTCTTGGTACAGGATAAGATGCCATTCAACTTCTTGGCTACTGGGCACACTGACAGCTCATATGCAGCTGGCTGTCAAACAGCACCCTCAAGTCCCTTTCTGCTGAGCATCTCTCAGGTCATTCTGCCTTCAGCCTGTAGCAGTGCATGGGGTTATTGTGACCCAAGTGCAGGGCCTGGTACTTGATCTTGTTGATCCTCACCCAACTGATTCAGCCTGTCAGAATCTCTCTGTAGAGCCTTCCTACTCTCCAGCAGATCAACACTTCCATCTGGCTTGGTATCATCTGCAAACTTACTGAGGATGCACTCAATGCCCTCATCCAAAACATCAGTAAAGATATTGAATAGGACTGGGCCCAGTATTCAGCCTGGTGACCAATCTCCAGCTGAACGTACCTCTATTCACCACCACTCTGGGTTTGCCATCCATCCAAGCCATTCTTCAGTAGAATGAAATGGGAAATGGTGTCAAATTTGAATCTGAGAAACAGTCTGAGTCTTTAAGGTTATGCCTAAACTAATAAACTAAGCTGGTTCAGGGCATGAGGCCAAACACTGACATACAGTTGTCCATATTGTTCAACTGCTAACACAAGTCCCAACATAATTTTAGCCTGAGACAAGTGGCAGTGTCAGAGACAAATGCCCAGAATCAGTGCAGGAGCTAGCACAGTCCCAGAATTGCTCCCCATAGGTAACAAAGATCAATTCACCCCCGGAACAGAACTTGGGCCCTGACTTTCATCAGTTTGTGAATACAGACACAAGTGAATTGTTAGAGAAGAAAACTTGGCAGTAAGATGACACACTGGTGAAATGGCAGATGGGGTTTCTGTGGAAGCAGTCTTGTCCAAATGGTATTTGTATCTGTATTCCTGTATCTCCAGCCCTCAGCCCAGTAATGTGATTGTAGGGGATAATGCAATAATCAGGACACTTTGCTGAAATGACTTCTGAGATGTGTTTACTTTTTCTTTTCTGAATAGACTGATTTTTTTTTTGTTTTTAATCATCTGAGCAGATTTGAAGTATAATCTACAATACAAGTATTGATGAAAATAAGTCAATAATAGATTCAGGAATGTTAGTCAAATATGGATATATATATACATGTGCCTAAACTATTCCATCATCTCTGTGGCTACTGGCAACATCTTTATCTAAGATTGTCCAGTCTTTGTTAAATTTTAATTATTTTTATTTAATTTTTCACTCTAGTTGGGGTTTGTTTGGGGTTTTGAGTTTTTTTCTGACTGAAAGTTTCAACAAAATAACTCAGTCATTCCTTAGAAATGAAACTAGGAATGAGATTCTCATATAATTTTCAAATATCCTGCTTTGTGATTGAGAACAAGCAGGCAAAAATCTTGGGCTTGACACTGCTCAGTAACAAAAACAGATTTACTGTGTGAAGAATGAATGAGAGTGACTCTTCTTTGTTGCTCTGGTTTCCACCAAAACTATTTCACTATTACTTATTTTCATTGAAAAAGTAGGAAATGCTCTTTCTGTTTGTTTTGGTTTGTTCTGCAGTTTGTTTGTTTCAAGGAATTAGAGTTAACTATAATTACTATATCGAATTCTTCACTTTTATTCTGGTTTCTGGAGGGAAAAGAGGAAATTATAGGCCTTTTTTTTTTTTTTTTTTTTCCCCCTTGTATTTTCCCTTCCTTTCTACAGTTATGTAAAGTGGAAAGTTTAGCCTCTTGGGTAGCATACCATAAGGACTACAAAATAGGTTTAATAAAACATTAATTATATGCTTATCTCTGTCAGAATTAGATTTTCAGGAAAGAACAGGGAGCTGTTACACAGTGAGAAGGATTTGTCCTGGGATAGCTTCATGTAAAGGAATGTGTTTGGGAACTTTGTGGGGAACTGCAGACTATTTTTTAACATTTATAGTCCATTCTCATTTTTGGCATATATTGAGTAGAAAGGGATGTGAGAAGGTAGTATCAGTGCCTGAGTCCAGTTCTCCTATTGCTGTGCAGGCCTTGACCTGCTTAGTCAGAGAGCCTAACCCTTGGTCTCAACCCAGTGGCAGACCTTGCATCAGGATTCTTCAGTAATCACAGATCTTGTGCTCCGTTATCACACATAAGGGATGAAAATGCATGGGTCTACAAACTACAAGTATTGAAAAAAAAACTCAAAAAAATCATTATAGAACCAAAACCCTGTGGTTAAGTCTCCAAATATCCTTTCTCTTCATGGAGTGCTGTCAGCCCGTGGTAGACCTGTGATGATCCCCTGTAAACATGGTCAGGATGAACGTACTGTTTATGTAAACTAGAATGGGAGAGAGAGAGATTTCCCCAGGAAAAAAAAACAAAACCAAAATAAAAACAATCAAGTGCTAGACAAAGCACTCTACTATGTAGTTTAACACTTTTTTTCTGAATCATCTGAATTTACTGAGGTATCAGACTTAAGTTCAAAGCCTTGATCTGAACTAGTCAGAACAGGGGTTACCCCTGCCAGCAATGATTTCCAGAGAGGTAGACTGACTGCTGCACTGTAGGATTTCAGAGGTACTGCCACTATTAATAATTCTGTGAGTGATTCACAGATTTTATGTGATTCCAATATTAAAGCAATTTAGAAAAATATTAATTGAAATTATGACTCTTATTTATTTATGGTTTATGGGTTTTAGTGAGACTGTGACCCTTAACACCCTCTAGTTGGAGCTCCAAATGAAAAATATATATTATATCTCAGCAGGCTTTGCTACTGTGCAGGAGCATTGGCTGCAGGTCTGCAACAAGTAAGTTGCAGGAGATTGCAGTAACTAGAAGGTGTGCCAAAAGTAGGAAATTATGGAAGACTTGTGGACCAGGAAAGAAAGGGAAGTGACAAAAGAGAGGCAGAATATTTTTATTATTTTTGTTTCACTGAAACTACTTCCATAGTAAATTTTAATTCACAGATAATTTGGTAAAAAAACAGAATTATTTGTTTGATGCTTAGTTTATTCACTCCCTAAACACTTAACATTCATTCAGCTTTAGTGCTATTGGAAAGTGGATTTTATTTGTTTGTTTTCCTGAGGCTGAAGTTGTTTTCAAGCCAAAATAACACTAAGTTCCTTCATACTGAGAGTTCTACTGGAGAAATTCCAGGTGCTGAATGGTATCAGTACCAGTTGTACTTTGGGGTTCTACCAGGTTTTTTTTTAGGGCTGTTTAGTGCTCTTTCCCTTGCTCCATTAGTCTGACAAAAAATCAGCTGTGTTAGATATATAATTTTTAAACAAGCAGCACAGGCAGCAGTAGACAATTAAGCCCTGTCCATGGACTTCAGGTGAGCAATCACAAAGCCAGTGGTTCATTCCAATTTCAACATCTCAGAAGGGGCAGGGAGGAACTTGGTTAAAATGTTCTTGTTCCAGAAGAATAAGTCAGTTGCTACAGGCTCAGAGGCCTCTGAGGAAGAGTTGTTGACATCAGTGCTTTTGGCAGCAGGGGCTGGGCTGCAGAATTTGGCACATGTTGTGGATTTTTATTTTCATGTATTTGCAGGCTGACATCAGCCTCACACTGATAAAGAAACTGGTGAATGGAATTTGTCTATGTATCTGTTTCTTTTGTGAATTTCCAGTACCACTTCAGTTCACAAAGACTATGGGTTTCCTTTCACTGCTGTCACAGCAAATATTTCACAATGTCAACGTCAGTGTTCTTGAAGATGCCATTTTCAAATTCCTCTGCCTCCTATACTATCTGTGCTGTAGAAAGAAATTTTCTTCTCACAAAATATTTCTATTTCAAGGGATGTAGCATTTATCGTAGATGTTATACAGGTATATTAAATCTACAGTATATAAACTTTTAAAAAAATTGTGCACCAAAAATTTTCACCAAAAAAAAAAAAAGGCTTAAACAAGGAATTATACATGTATTCAGGAAGATATACAAGGGTGTTAACATTTAACAAATGCAACTGTGCAGCTGCATTTATGTTTTTGGTTTTAAAGGCTATTTGTTATCATTTTCTTTTTTCTAGAAACTGAGTAACTATTTCCACTGAAGTTCCACAGCAGGATATTTCTGGTTTTGAGTCTCTGACTCTCTAACTGGCAGAGCAGGGAAAGAAGTATGTGTGTGAGAAGCTGCATAAATACGCTACTGTGTGCATATATTTTAGAGAGATTTTCATGACATGAAACTTCTGTTACATAGAGCACTTTAAGCACCAAAGTGTCTCTGCCCCTAGAAGACCCATCATAAATTGTCACTGGATTAAGGGGATCAGTTTTCAACTTGTGTTGCAGCTTTGGGGACCTAATTGCATTCAAGTTTCGCCAGGTTAGATATCTAAAAATGTTCTATGAAGTTTAAAGAATCACAAGAAATCAAGCTTAGAGAAGATTTGAAATACCATCTGTCCCTCCCAAGACATCATATGAGTCCTAAGACTCAGAAAATTAGTAAATTTTATCTATGGCCTTCCCCTTCACCAATATTTGCATTTCAAAAGAAAGTACCGTAGTCCCCACCCCTCACAAACTCTCTTCCCTGTCTGCTGTAATAGCAGAGAAATTGTGTAGGGAATTGTGATGACACAACTAGGAATTACATTCAAAATACTGTTTCTTTACTTTCTATATTATTTATGACCAATAGTAAGGCTGAGTTGCAAGTATGCACTGACATAGGACAGCTCCACAGTGAGTACAGCCTTCTTGCATTTTGCCTGACAACTTCGCTTTGACCTTGCAAAATGAGACACCCATCTGTCGCTTATAATTCATATATCACCATCAATGTATAGAGAACCAGGCAGCTTGCCCTGTATCTCTAGTTAGGAAGAAATTAAAACCACAGCAAAATTCCTCTTGACTTTTTTCAGTAGAATTGTTACAAAAGACAGTGATACTTTTAGTTATTGTTTTGTAAGTTATTAACCAGACATTGAAGGAAAACAATTTTATTCTCTGCAGCATATTTGAAATCAAAACAGGCTTCTTGTGCTGCTCTAGCAAATAACCTCTTTTCCACATGACAGGATGGTTGATGTGGCAGAATATCTCACTGAATGATTGGTTATCTATGGGCACCTGACATTCTAAGCAAAATTTTCTGAACATGCTTCTAAAAATCCCAAGTGGATTGAAGTGGAGTTGTCAGTAATTTTAGAAATGTCACTAAATTTTCTATTTAAACAGAACTGCAAGGATGTTGAGGACTGCTTTTTCTTCTTGTTGTTGTTACTTTCCTACTTGTTTGCTTTTGTTTTAGAAGTACTTGTGTGCATTGCAGCTCTGAAATTTGTATTTACTAACTAAAATAACTATCAGTGTTGGAAAACAGCAGTTTATATTAAATCTATGTTTAGTATTTCACAGACTTGTATCTGCTTTAAATTTAGTCCTTTTTTTCTAGGAACAAAACTAGTACGAGAAACAAAGGTGTCAAAAAAGCCTAAATCCTCCTCGAAGCTCCTTTGGACCAGATGCAACACAGAACAAAAGAGGGGGAAAGAAAACAGGAAGAAAACAAGACATGAAAAAAACGATTTCCTATTACCCAGAAGATGGATGGCAGATCCAAGAAGGAAATCCAAGTCAGTTTCTAATATATTGTTTCATGTAATAGATGAGGCTATCATCATAAGCCAACCTGTACTTTCTGCTCTGAGGAAAGAAACTAGAATTTACTTTGCTGAGACAGTACCTGCCCATGAAAATTGTATGCAACATCCCACCAACATGTTTCCCATTAATACATAACTAATATAACAACCAAGCTTAGGAAGATTCAGCCAGAGGATACTCAAACAGACTCTTCTGACAATGTGAGGGTGAAGGAGCTGCCCACTTTCAACAGTCCTGCCAATGGGTGGATTTTTTGCTGTAGTAAAAGACTACTTGGAGATTGCTCATGGACTATAATGGCATCCTTGACAACATTAATTAGAACATGCTTGAGTAGCCTTCTTACCAGATTACATCACTTAAAACATTTACTTCTAAAGATGGATCAGTGGGAAGATAAGATTTAAGTACCAAAGTCAAAAGATAATTAATTGTCCTGAATGAAATAAAAAAACCTGATGTCAGGTCAGTAAATTTCATAAACATTTTACCCTTTCTTGAAGTTTCATTTCTGAGATACAAGTTCTATGCAAATTCCAAGAAGAGAATGAATCTGCTGAATATTTTAAGACCTTCCCACATGCTCCCAGAGAACATTAAAACTTCACTGGGAAGTTCCATTAGAATACACACAGTATAAAATTGCTTGTGCTAGAAAACACCAGTACATTGCAGACACTTTTCAACTTCATGCTGAAAAAACAAAATTGGTTACAGCACATATCTGAGGTAAGAAGATAAGTAACTGAAATCCAGGCAAAACCTAAAGAACAGGCATTGATGTGAGTACCCACTGACTCTCCAAGCAGTCCAGTAGAAAGCCCCCACGTGCCCAGTGCATACATGTCTAGGCACCCACATGAGGAAAGGCTGGCTGAGAACACTGTGTGTGGCAATGTCACAGAGGCCTGAGATGTGTGCTGCTCCATGGGGCACCATTGAAGGAACAGGGAGTGCCAGCTGCAGAGCCCAGGCTCCTGGCATTGATGTTACTGCCAGTGAAACACTGAAACCACTCTACATCCACAAAGTCATATAGAAATATTATAATTGTCTCTGGAGTTCTGTCAAACCAACTGGTGCAAACCAAAAATTCAGAATGTTTATCTAAAAATAGGGGAGAACTGAATAAAAGTTTTCATTTCTCTTACATAATAACAGGAAAACCTTGGGAGGTGGTGTTTTTAATTTTGTAAAGCTTATTGAATCTTTCCAGCCCTATCCTTCACCTTCATAAATTCAAATTAAAGATGTTTAAAATCTGGATTCTTCTTTTGTTGGAGAACTTTGTGACACTCTTTATTTCTCTGAAATGCATTATTGCGTCTGTGACTAGGAATGTCAGACTGAAGGCTGTGATGTGGCTCCAAATTTAAATTTATTATAGTAGAACTGCACATGAGCTTGTTGCTTTTTAATTTAATGCACATGTTTTTGCTACAGAAATCAGTTTTAAAATTTTTAAAAGTGTTCCTGCAGATTCTTCTACAAGTCCATAAAAATTATTTAGAAGGAGAACACAGTTCAGTGTGCATGTCACTGGGTGAGGGAAGATAAAAAGTGACAGACATTTGATATTGCTATGATTATGTACTTAAAACAATCACAAAAGTAAGGTTTTCTACATAAAGGATACTAAACCAACCATGTTTTATCTAGTTTATAATTGAAATGTGTTTCCACACCTCTGGAAAACTCAATATCGGAATAGCCTACAGGATGAAGGATATCTGCATATAAAGTAATTGCAGCTGTATGTGTGTATGTCTTTTATCTTAACTGGTTCTAAAGGGCTTTGCCAAATGAAAAAATGATGAAGATGTTCACTATTAATTGTCAAATAAGCTTAAAATGTAAATTTAGATAAGCTAAATCAAATATACTATGATAGTTTATAGAAATGTTACATCTTCTAAAGAAAAGTCCTTGTTGATAATTATAATTGGTCTAGTTCTGAACTTATATAGCACATGACAAATATCACATCCAGATCCAGGCAACACTGGTCCCTAAAAATTAAATAGGATGAAATCTCTGTTCAAACTCTCCCTGAGAAAGGAATGAATCTTAATATCCTGTTCTTCCTAGATACATTTCTCTTAAATGGTGAATCTTAGCTCTGAGTTGCTGTTGGTTTCCATGCATTCCCGTGTGCCATATCTTCACAAGAACTTTCTTATAAAACAAGACCTTCATAATAAAATACTATAGACCCAGGAGGGTTCTTTGCATTTGGAGATGGGAATGGTATTCTGGCAAGGGCAACAAGGGTGAAGTGAAATTACTACATACAAGAAAATAAAGGTATAGAATTGAACTGCATTTCAGTCAAACATTAATTAGATTCATTGTTTGAACTGACAAGGAGATCACCTAATTCTGGATAAAAATGTTTGTTTGCTAATACTGATAATGCCCTTTGTCATGTCTCCTTTTTAAAAATACTTCCCTTTTTTCATAACATAATTTGTACTTGGGTAACCACCTTTAGACCACCACAGTGACAAAACTTCCTACTCATAGGTTGCATTTCTGCACAAACTGAACTGATATTTCACTTCACAGGAAATTTGGAAACAATTGCTTAACATGCTTTTTTTGCCTAAACTGCCTGCACAATGCAGAATTGTTTTCAGTGCTTCTTTTCAAGTCGTCCTTGGCTTCTCTGATCCTTTCCCTATGAACCTTCCCCTGCCTTACCTTCTCTCTGTCATGATGAAGATGCCTGTCAGTGCCCTTTACCACTAGTTCCTTAAACCATATTGTGGAGTATCAGAAACTCAAATTCAGGAGGCCAGCATCACCTTTCCACACCTCAGTGTCATCTATTATGTCATGCATTCCAGTGGCACTGAGAAAAGACACTGAATACATCTCAATAAGAGCAGCTAATTAAATATTTACTTGGATGAAAGTTTGCACACATTACCATTCACCTCCTTGAAGAAGATCTACCTGATTTCATATACCTGTCAAGTGTATTCTCATCTCAGTGTACAGTGGAGATAAATACAAAAGTCCCCAAACAGCAAGAAAAGATTATATCTGTACATTCAAAGCCAAATTTATCACCTTGATTCTTGCGAGCAGTAGCAGAGTTTTCTGGTGTTTCCACCTTCTTGGAGGTTTATTATATCTTCAAAGACAACACATGCATGTATTTTTGTTTGAAATGTTACCATTCAGAAACCTGTTCTATTAGTTGAAAGACATCCTCTGTGTTGCTCTCTCATACTGTTTTAAATCAGCATTCAATTCACTGTGTAGTATGTAATCATAATAGGCTGTGCCACAAAAACAGTGCAGATGGAAATATTTGTGATGGTATTGAGATTAGTAAATTCTTCACGCATTCATAAAAGAGTCCAAAATGTTTGCCTGCCCTTAACTGAAAATCTTCAATAAAATCCTAAACTTCTAACTCTTTCTTGGAAAATACCAGCAGCATCCAAATATTTATTAGATAGAAATGTTGGCATAATATTATTCTAAGAAAGCTGGGATTAAATACAGAGAGTGTGAATTATATTCACTAGGACTCCTTTCAGGTCATGATTTCAAGGCACTCTGTTCTGCAGAATGAAAAAAGAAGTATAACTGCCACCAGTGTTTTACTTGTCAAAATATAAAGGGATAATTTTAGTTTTTAAAGGAAGAGGTCTTATAGTTGTCTTTTCAGCAACTCAGTGGCAGTTTTAAGAAAACAGGAATCCAGGAAAAATAGTTTCCACAATAGAACCACCATTATGTCCTGTTCTGCATAAACAAGGCTTTTGTGGGAAACAGCAACTTTATAGCTTCACTTGCCCTAAGGTGACTGCTCACCTGAAAAAAACACCTCTGTATAAATATGATCTCTGATTCAGTGTTGTATGAAGTCAGTGGTCATGCAACACTTTGGATTGTGTGTTGACTTCCTTATCTGATCCGTGTAGAAGTCTTCCAAATTCAAATTGCAAATTCAGCTTACAGGTTTCAGTTTGGAATTTGGAAAATAAAACAGCATCTCAGAAAATCCAAATTAATAAACACTGTAAGCAGTGAAGTAGTTGGAATGTAAGATAGTTTACAGCTAGTCTCATACATACCAATAATCTTTGAAGCTTTCATAATACCAGGTGATTTATAAATGTTTGTTCAAAATTTACTATTTGTGGTTTGCATCTAAGTATATTATTCAGACTAGATGCTATAATGTGCAGTTGTAGTGTTGCCTCTGAAGCAGTTTATGATCCTACAATCAGAACAGTTTATTGGTTTATGCTTCCTAACATATTTTCATCATATTCTGATGACAATGTCCCAGTCCTTACCCAGTTATTGGCTGAGATGAAGAGAGAAAAAGAAATAGGCTGTGAATCATCAGATGTGGAGCTTGCTAAAGTTATTAAGACACTGGTTTATAGTAACCATGAAATCATGGAATTGAAGATCTTGAGGGGAGTGAGTAAGGCTGGAGCAGAGCACAGCCCTCAGACTTCAGGCAAGCAGACTTTAGTTGGATCAGGGAACTCTTAGGTGTAACACCATGGGAGGCAGATCAGAGGAGTGGAGTTGCTCAGGAAAGATGGTAGTTCTTTAAAGACAGACTACAGTTGAGAGCAGAAAGATACAGTCCAATACTCAGGAAAAAAAAGACATGCCAACAAACTGGTGTGACTAAGCAAGGAGATAGTGGTGGAACAGCCTGTGGAAGAGGGAAACAGGGACAAGCTACAAAGGAGGAATTTAGAAACACTTCCCAGATATACAGGGTGCTGTCAAGAAAGCCAAAGCTCAGATGGAGGTGACGTTCACAGAGGGCAGAAAGAGCTAATTCTAGTGGGAAAAGGCTAAAAAAGTGAGGCTGTGGATGAATAAGATGACTGACTTAGTGACAATGAACACAGATTAGGCTGGGATAGTCAATGCCTTCTCTGCATCAGCCTTCACCATAAGGTCTCACAGGCCTCTACTTTTTGAAGGGGCTCAAGAAAGATAGAAACTGACTGTGGCTGAGGGTTGAGCAAAGGGCTGTTTGAGAGAAATCACAGAATCACAGAAGGGCTGTGGCTGGAAGGTACCTCTGAAGATGGTCCAGCCCAACCTCCCTGCTCAAAGCGAAGTCACCCATAGAAGGTTGCCCAGAACTGTGTCCAGTCAGGTTTTCAATATCTCCAAGAACAGAGATTCCACAACCTGTCTGGGCAACCTGTTCACTGTTTGACAAATCTCACCCCCCCAAAAAAGGTGGAGTTTTATTTCTGTTCACCAGCCAATGGGATCTTGGGCTGTATGAGCAGGAACAGAGCTAGAGTGATTATTTCCCCTACTTAACATTCACTGGAGCACATCTGCATACTGCATCCAGCTTTGAGCCCACAATACAAGGAAGACATCAGTGAATTGGAGACTTTTCAGCAGAACCTACCATTGTGCTGGGAGCTGGAGCAACTGTGTTGTGGGAAGAAACTGGAGGAAGTAGATGTGTTCAACTTGGAGCAGAGACGGCTTTGGAAGTACCTAACAGGGGCCCCAGTACCTCCAAGGAGCTCACACAGGGGACAGAGGTAGAAGGCTGAGAGACAAGTGGCATAAATGGAAACTAGAGAGGGTCACAATGGATAAAAGGAGGAGCTGTTTTTCCATGAGCACAATCAGGCAGGGGCACAGGTTGCCCAAGGAGATTGTGCAGTTTCAGTCCTTGGGTGTTTTCAATCCCAGACCAACTGAAGTCCTGAGCAGCCTGGTCTGGCCTCAGATTTGACCATGCTGTGAGCAGGAGGTTGAACCAGAGAACTCCTGAGATCCCTCACAGTCTGAACTATCCTGTGATAAACAAAAGTTTTGTATAATTTGGCAGAATGGGTCAAGTGTAGTTACAGAAATAATTGCTTTGTGGGGCTTTCAGACATTGCTCCTGTTAGAGTCATTAGAGTTTCTGACTTATTTTTCTTGCTCTACAGTCATCCAGAGATCAAAACGGGTGCAGAAAGTCACTACAGAAAGTATAAATAGTAACTTCCTATGCTGTGATAATTCATTGTGTGGTAAAGACACTTTCAAGAGAGTATACCATTTTTCTTACTCTGTTGAACATGCTCACTAGATCCTGAGCATGGAAGCTTTGAAAACATAATTTAAAGTTCCACTTATTTCATTAGTGCTGTTGAATTAATTTGGTTTGACTTGGTTCATGGCAGTCTGACGGATCACAGTTGTTATTTATACTAGAGGTGGCAGTCTATCTTTTCCTTTTCCTATGCCTTCATTGCTTGGTACAAGACAATTTAACTAGTCACGGGAAATAAATACAATTAGTTCACAGATAACTAAATAAAACAAAAATTCAGGTAGCCTTAGAAAAATATGTATGGGACAACTGGCAGGTAGGATACAAACAGTGTCTTGCTATAGCCTTGCTTCTCATACACAAACACAGTAATGTTTTGTTCATTGTTGACTTTCAAAGATGAAACAGATGAAAATAGTACATTTATGTAACACCATGTCTTCTGAACATTGTCATCTTGTTCCCCCAATTTCTAAACTTTAATTCTGACATGCACATGTGGATTGTGGGCACAGTGATTCATCAATGCAAGGATGAAGAATGAATCATTCCAAAATGATCATGGAGGAGGTGGATATAGTGGTACAGGAGGGCACACCAGAGGCAGCATGCTGCACCATCTGAAAAACATGTGCAGGAAAGATTGAAGTGCTCAGATGAAGTCTTCCTCTGAAGATTAAAATAGAGCAGTGTGATTCCTCTATAAATCTACCATGTAGAAAAATATATTCTACAAATAAACCCAAATTTTTAGGTTCAGAAAAGGCATCTAGGATTGTACTTCCATTTCTACTGCCTCAGTTGATCTTGGCTTAAAATAACACTGTAAATGTTAAGAGTGTCATCTGTGATGTCCAGTAGTCTTACCATGTGCCATGCACCATGAGTGTTGTCATCTAACTGCCCTTTGTTGTAAGTAATAATGACCTTGTAGCATCATATCCAGAGAAGCCTAAAGAAGAAATAATTTTCAGCTCAACATACCTTTTCTCTTCCTTACATCTGTCAAGCCCTAGGAAGGAACAGTAATGTAAGGAGTCTGTTCTCATGACCTGTTGTTAGAATGGGTTCATTTAACCTGACTGTATTATTGTATGTTTCTTTCTTATTTTCACTTTATCTCTCTATAAAATAGCCTTAAAACTGACAGATATAGTAAATAGCAGTGCATTTATACATAATTCATAAGCATATTTCCCATTCCCATAATTTTTGATGGCTCGGATCAACTTTTGTTATATACAATTAAGATACAGATACAAAATTAGTACACTAATAACATGGGTATTTTGCATGAGAAACACTGATTATTTTTTTATTATTTTTTTAATTACATAGATTTAATACACTTTGTTCTGTGGCTTCTCAAGATACTGTCATGAAATTCTTCAGAAATATCCCACTTGAGAGAAGCTGAATAAATATTACATGCTCTAACAATACAAAAGAAAACAGAATCTAGTTGATTCTAGTTGTAAGAAGTCTCTTCCTAGAATAATGGTTTGATGCTTCCAGACAGAATTCTTATTCTTTTTTTATGGCAATGCTTCATGAAATAAAAAACCTCCAATTCAATGCCAGCATTGAGCAACCAGAAATTTGCATTCCTCTTGGAAACAGCTGTGCCCATTATTGATCCTGCCAATTGTACTGGAGTGAGATATGAAACAGAAAATGTTTCAGGAAATGTTACTCTCTTATATGAATGTTCTTTAGGCAGCAGGGGGTACACATTATTTAGGCCACTTTTAACATGTGACCATAGTCCACACAATTAAGAATAACTAAAGGAATCTACATTAGTATTTAATACAAAGGCCTGAGACAGCAACTGAAGTTTCATATAGTTCAGGTTTCTCAAGCAGGATCTGAAGGTGAGAAAAATATCTCAGTTTAGCTAAAAGGGTTAAGGCAGTGATAAGTAATGTCTAAGTGAAAGTCCTTACTCCAATTCTAACTTGTAATCAGGATTTGAATTTCACAAAGTGGCGATGTCTTTGTCTCTCACTGTATGAGTTCAGTTTATTTCAGTCATAGAAGCAAGCAATAGATTTTCAGAGCAACAGCTGAGTTTTCTGAGCAGCAGTAACATCAAATAGTGAGAGCATCTGGAAAAGTCCGTACGGCCCAGCCTGAGAGCCTCTTCACAGAGCTTGACCTAGACATGTTCATCCCCCACTGTTCAGTTGTCTTATCCTGTCCTGTGTATGACAGATATGCTTGTCACAGGGTATCCTACAGGTAGTTGACAGGAGATTGGTAAAGAAAGAAAAGATACTCTTTTGTGGAATGTAAGCAGTCTTTCCTCTAGGTATTCATGGTTTTAATCAGTCTTGTTTCTCACCTCAGAGGGGAGATCCAAGATCTAAAGGATCAGTAATATGGGAAAAGAAGCAAATAAATTCAGCTTTAAACATGTAAATGTAGAAGAACAGAGATGATCCTGTTAAAGGTACTTTAAAGTAAACTGTTTATTTTTATTGTACTTATCCTGCCATTTGCTCTGTCTGTTCAGGGGCAACCTCAGTGTACTTATAACTGAACTGTGCAGAGAGAAGGTGATAGGGGAAGCGAAACAAAATGCTCATCTGAGTCATGCATGAACTTTGCCTTTCAGAATTATTAAGACAATTTTATCTAATCTCTCAGATACTTAAAAAGGATTACAAAAACATTGCTTACATACTCAGAGCTTTATAGAAGCTTGCATTGGTAAAAAGCTCCATTCATTATTTAGTAAGTGAATGCTATTTATAATGGTATGGTTATCACCACATTTATAGAGCTTTCCAGCCATGAATACATGATATACTATCTCTACGATCAAGTACAATGGATACATGAATGGGGCCAAAACTGGTGAAAAAAAAAGTGCCACCATGAAAGTTTGATACCTTGAAATCAGTGACAAATTGTGTTTACTTCACTGGGACAAGGATTTCAACCACAAATATCACCACTGAATAGAAAATCCATCATGTACCAACAGAAAATGCACATTAATCATTTCCATTTGTGAGAGCAATAGTTTCTGATCCATTCATTTGGGAATTTCTACAACATATTAAAATGAATAACATCTAATATTTCAGAAAGGCAATAAAACAGAACCAAAGAACTTAGTCTGAATCTGATAATTTTGAGCACAACTTGTTTATTCTATTCCTTGCCTTCATTTAATAACTGTATGGCCAGACAGTCTTTCCTTCTCTTCTTCCCCATCTGCATGGCTGCTGTATTTACCTTGGAAAGGGCCAGACTGTTGAATACACACAGATTAGGTTAAATAGTGAGAAAATTGCTCCAGTGATTATCCAGCTTCTATAATGCCACAATTATTCCAGAGATTCAACAGCTGCTTCATGTTTACCAGTTATAGCTACAATCTGGTCAGTAAAAGGAAAGATTGTATTTGATTTTGAAATACTTTTTTGAAAAGTGTGGTACAATACACTCAACTGAAAAGCCAGTCAGAAGTCTTAGGTGAAATACTGAAGTCAAGAATGAAAGAAATATCTTATTCTCTCACTTGATGTTAAAATCAAATTTTTTTTGCGGAAAAAAAATGCAAGCAATAATATAGGACTCAATGATTTGTTTTGTAGCAAACCTAATTTCCAGAGATGCCCTGACTTTCATAGCTGCTGAGTGAAATATCAATGACTGGAAACTGGACTGATCCAGAGAAGTGCAGCTGTCAACTTTATGTCGCTGTCCTGCTGCTTTATTTATCCCCTTTCTTGAATCCCTTCACTAGTTTCTATATTCCCTTTGCATTGGTTTCAAGTTACTTACTCTTTGCACATCTTATAACCATCTTNCTAGGGTTTGGTGGATTTTTTTTTTCCTTCTGTATGTAGAAAAAAATTGATGTATAGAACTCAATCCTTTTAATCCTAATTTGTTAGACCTCTCTTTTCTTCTCTTACTCCTGTTTTTGGGCCTACCTTTGTGCCAGTCTGCTTAATTTGCTCACATGTCAAACTGTCAGGAAGCAGCACGAGTGTTTTACTGTGGTCAAACAAACTGAAGACAGCCTTGTTTACTCTGAGACAAGGTACATAGTGGTTAGGACCCCCTTTCTTGAAAAAAGAATGAATAGTTTGTTTCTAGGGAAGGAAATTCCCTAGAAATGAACAGCTGAGAATTCAGCTCAGCATATGTTTTACGTACAGCTATTTCTGTACTGAGATTTGCAAGCAAATTACACAAAGTGTATTTCCATGCTACACCCCTGAGAATCAAAAGGAGGGTATGCATGCACTGAAGCTCGATGAAGCCTTCAGGCTTTCCCAGGTGCGGAGTGCTGCATTAGCTAATGACCCTATACCTGGCACAATTTATGGTGCTCCAGCCTGCCTGCATTCCTGCAGACCTTCCTGATCTTCCCATGGACGGCAACAGGTTGAAATGCTGTGTGGTGATTCGTATTTTCATGCCATTTTATTTACTGCAAGCCTCAGTCTCAGATATTGTACAGGTGGGGTGGCTTGATTGTATTTACCCCTGTACTTGCGCAATAGGGAGCCCTCTGGCCGAAGACAGGGCTTCGGGGATCAGCACTTTGGATGAAGTGGGTGTGGGACCTTGCAGTGTTTAAACTGAGTCTGCAGCAGAGATTCAACATGGTGCACTTCCTTGCTTTCCTGTCAGCTTTCCAAAATGCTTGTTGCTGTATATACCATTTCATTTTTGTATTTTGGTAGCTGAACATGAGCTGTGTCTAGGTTTCCACTACGGTTATCAAACTGCTGTTAATACTACAGCGGTGGGCTCTATGGAATCAATGGAGAGAAATGAGCTAGTCTGTGATGCAATACTTTAAATCTAAAATTAATGTCTAAAATATGGTCTGATGAATCCCACCCCAGGATTCTTTCAATTTGTTGCCAAGTTTGCACATTTCTAGCTTGTTACTTTTATATCTCAGCAGACTCCGCTGCAAGAGAGGAGCCCCAAAGAGGAGATACAAGGACTCCCTCAAACAACACTTCAGCCTTGGCCATACTGACCACCATCAATGGTCCACTCTGGTCTCCAATCGGCAGGCATGGAGGCACACCATCTATAACGCTGCTGCTTCCTTTGAGAGCGCAGGCAGGATCAGTCTGGAAGAAAAAAGACAGTGCAGAAAGATCTGTGTCTCGCCAATACAGCCTGTGGAGACTTTCCACTGTGCCTTTTGCAACTGGACTTGCCTGTCTCACATTGCCCTTTTTAGTCACCAGTGCGCTTGTAGCAAGTGTGGGGAGAGCCCTTCCCAAATCTTCATTCACAAAGCCTAGCCATGATGATGATGACTTTTATATCTACTTTAGAGCTTCATTTCAAACATTTTTTCAGAACTGGAATTCCTCATAAGAAAAGGCTATATGGGGAGTATATATAAGGTAGCTAGTTCTTTTCCATGCTTTTAGCTGAAAGCACAGTTTCTTCAGATATAATCTGGCAGGCTAGTTCTTTCGTAAACTCACTTTAATATATCCTGAACCAGTAGAAGGCATATTACCATTTCATATTTTAATTAGCACAAATAATTGTTAATTTAATTTAATTGGCAATCTCATCAGTAAGGAGATTTTAATAAGAAGATATAGGCAGTTCCAAGCTTGTATATTCTTTCACAGTAAAATTCTCAAAGGCTATTTTCAATTAAATATTCTGTTAACTATCATAAGGCTTTCTGAATCAACTGATTCTGCTTTTCTATTTCAAGGTTAGATGTACTTTGTGCTTCTTCCCACCATTTTATCTCCCTGTAGAAAGTATAACAGGCAAGTAAAAGACTCAATCTAATAAGGTTAATAGATCCTGAAATTAAAGGGAATATTATGATCTTTAATAGCTTGACTCCATAAATAACACAGGCCATAGAAACTCTGACAGCAATTCCTGCATTTAACATACCGTATCGGTTTAAATTTTAGTACATCCACTGGAAATTTATCCAGCCTTGATAAAAACTAGAGAGCTAGAATACAGCACATCTCTAATTGTTCTATTGGGTAAATTACCCTGAAAATTTAAACAATGTACCAGACAGCTTTCATCAGGTTTTGATATCACTTTTCACAATAAACAGAGCTATTGAGTCACTTCCCATGCTGTTACTTGTAGATCATGGGCAAACCACCTCTGAATCCATTTTTGAGATCTTACATGCATTGATCTTCCTATTGTCCAGATCATAAAAATGTTTTTCTGACATACATAATTAATTAAGGTCTCCCCTGAGATTTTTCCACCTTTTTTTTTCATTGTGGACATCAGAATGGGACATAGATAATGAACACAGAGGTGAAACTTTCCAGATACTTTCTCTTAATACTGTGCAGCTCTTATTTCAAGGATAACACTTCCTTTCCTGATTATAACAATATACTGACAGATAATTTCCTATAGGATATCTATCAGTACAACTAAGTTCTCGGTAGTGTCATCATATTGCCCTATTATTCTTAGACATATGGAGTTTGACTTACTTCTGTTAATTAGTATTTTGTTCAATAGAGATTATCTTATCAAGTGACCCGACCACTATGTAAAAGTGATCTGTCATCAAAATTTTTTACCAGTTTAGAAAATCTAGACAAACTGTGTGACTGATTACTTTTATATTCTCCCATAAATGTGTTAAAAATTTTGAGTTACTATGAAGGAAAACTTAGATCTCTGTGTCAAGATTGTACCTGAGCTTTGATGACATATTGGCAAATTGCTTTCATTTTTGCATTTAACTAAACTTCATCCAGTTTTAATGATGTACTTTGATTTTGAGAAATTATTTTTTTAACCACAGTGATATTAAAGATTAAGTAAAATGTCCTGCCAATATCTACTATACTTGCTGAGGGTTTTGTCATCCAAATTTTTAATATCATGTTTGTTTGGCAGAGTTAAACAAAAGTTATATAAACCCTTTCTGACTGTCATTAGTTATTTCAGCATCCTTTTATTTTTATATGAATGCCTTCTATATCAGACAGCCAACTGGACTTACTAGAATTTTGAATGCACTATCATTTAATGATTGGGCACCAGATTTCTGAAAACTATACGAATGACTGATTCTGAGTGCAGGAGAAATCAATTGAATATTCACTACAAATAGCAAGAAAGCCATCAATAGCTTCACTATATTTGGGGAATAAAAGACTATTTCAGAAAATGAATACAAAGTTGTGCTCTTTGACTAAAATTTGGAAAGTGGAAAAATAAATGCTTTTCCTCACATGACTTTAACAGCATTAGGCATATATATGGCTGGCTGATTTATTGCAAGCATTGGGCATTTTCACAGAAAACCTATTACTTTAACCTAGTTCCAGCTGAAAATTATGAGAGTCACATTATTACTAAGATCAGTTTTCCTGTATGCATATATAACGTCAGTGTCAGTGTAAGTAAAAAATGAGCCCATTCTTCATGCCTGATTTGTAATAGCATTTTTTTTCACTATATTTTCCTTTGTGTAAACTGGTTAATTACTAAAGCTTGTGGCCATATTTAATCACTGACCATGTTAGCAACTCTGATGGTTTGGTTGAGGAATTGTAACTGCCTGCAGTTTTTCAAAAGGTAGTGGAATTCATAAATAGTCTTTGTCGCAGTGTCTGTGTAGGTTTGTATTTTGGAGAGTAAAAGTTCTTATAACACCAGTTTTCTTCAAATTAATAATGGGGGAATTCCTTTTCCTTAAGTGATGGAGGACTTTGCCGATTTTTTTTTTTCTCAGTTTTTATTTATGACTTGTAGCTGCACTCAGCAGTGAAGATCCTGTAGATCACTAAAGACTAAATATTACCTGATTCTTTATCCTTTCTTTTTTTTTTTTTCTAGAAAACAGTTGAGAAAATATAGACTATTAATAAAACATTTTCTTTCAGCTTTGTAGTGACTCTTGGTTATTTTCATACAAAGTAAAAAATTAGGTCCATTTTTTCTTATCAAATGTCAGATTTTTGCAAAATGAAAGTTAGCTTAAGAAATATTTTCCCTTTAATATTGCATTTTTCAACCAAGACCTTTCTCATGGCGTCTTATTAAAATGTTAATTAAAAATACTCATTGCATATGCACGATTAGAGGTTGTTTTAACAGGTTCATATACAGAATACCAAAAAAGGTCTTTACTATTACTTCAAATACTAAAAATAATCCCATATTCAGGGCTGTCTATAATGTTTAGAGCTTTCAATTTAAAAACTATCATTCTTTTGGCATTTATTCTTACTTAATAATTTCTTACCTGGGGAGAATTATTCTTTCTCCAGCTGAGGCAGCAGATGCATCATATTGATGCAATCCAAAAAGGGAATAAATACATTTGTTATTCTTGTTTGGACAGATGACTCAAAGAGACTTTATATAGAAAATGTCATGTAAAGAAACAATATTGTCTCTTTGAGGAAAATCCATCTGATACTGTACTTACTAAGTTCCTTCCACACATGAAGCTTTCTTTTGATTACATTCATTATACATTTATTTGTGTTGCATTAGTTTTTCTTACTAAAATCAGAAAAAGCAATCAAACAGGACAAATAAAAAACCCCAAGGTCCTAAATGTAAAGTATTTCATACTACCCAGTTTTTCCAGAACTGTAGGGTTGTTTTTTTTCAAGGAAGATGATGCACTATGACTTCGAGGTCATTGATTTAATGCTTCAGTGTGAACCTTTGACTGACTACAAAGTATACAATTGATGCCAGGCAACTCTTTGGTATATAAATTACTCTGTATTTGGTCTTGAGATTGTTTTATTTGCTTTCTCCCCCATCATTTCTTTATGACATATCAACTGTCAAGTCTGATGTCCAATTTTCAGTGGTGACAAAAACCAGCTGTAGCTGGAGAGAAGTACAAAGTTCTGTAGGAGATCCTGCCCACCATAGTGAGTGCCACTCAATTTCAAGAGCCATGAGGACTTAGACTTCGTATTCTCCTTCATGTAAAATAATAGTAAAATAGTAGTCTTGCAATCTATGTGAATATCAGATATGATTTTGAATCCCAACCTCCCTGTCCTTCTCTTCACCTTCAGAAGAGGCCAGGTTCTGTATACCTATACTTTGAGCCACTGCCCTGAAAGCTAAGAGAAATGAACAGTTTAACTTCCTAGCAGTACCTTATTTCCTTTAAATTCTTGGTTATAGAGACAATTCACTGACTCTTTTCCAAACTCTTGAGTTTCATTAAGGCAAAACAATCTGTTTGTTTGATATCTTTGGCTATTTATAATAATTTCAGCCATGTTAATTTATAATAGCTTGCGGTAATTTATGCTGCTGTCAGTTATGTTCACTAGAGATATTTTAGCTAAAGTAACCTCATATGACTTGCTGTTAAATCATATCAGTTTAGTTTCTGCCTTCCAGTTCTCTTTTTTGTCCCAGGTATGTAGGTCTTACTGTGGTATTTTTATTAGATTTTTTTTTTCTATGCAAGAATTTTTTTTTTACTTTTATTTTACTGGTTCTCTAAGCTGTTCTACAATAACTCCCCATGTAGTCACTTGCATTGCACATTTCTTAAATGATAGTTTGTTCCATTTCTGACTTAGATTAAGCTATCTCACAGTCTTAAAAATATGTACACACAAGGAGCTACTGATGATTGATTACCGTCTTATAAATTTATTATATTTTAAATTATGTTAACTCATGTTGCAACTACAGTGGTCTGCTCCGTTAATCTCCACTGTGTGGAAATTTGTGACTTTTCAGAGGCAAATGGAAATGGATGTCATCAATTTACTCTACCTTTTTGTCCCTGTACAAACACAAAGACTGGCAGAGTACGAGCAAAACAAAGAGGATATAAAAGAGGAAAATATTTCCGTTATCCATTAGCATATTTGCTAGTGATGTGCATAGTCTGAGCAGCAATTTTTTATGCAATATTTAAATCTCTCTTCCCACCTTTTCCCGGTATTTGTTTCAGAAGTTTGCCTTAATTCTGAATATATCCTAGTTTCCCTACTTGCATGTGTTATTACTCAGACTGTATCTGTTTGAAGGTCAACAGGTATAAATATATGATCCTGTTTGCTCTTTCTCTGCCACTTCTTCCTAGCCCAGACTTCTAAAGAATGGCATTTTAGGACTAGAAAAGGGTCATTTTTTTCCTGTCTTCTCAGTAATAAACACTTAAATAAATTACTTAAATATTTTATAAGAAGTGGAGTTCCTGCAGTGTTTAAGTAGAATGTTCTGCAAATGCAGCTCTGTACATATGCTTTATATCTCACAATGTGTGCAGAAAAAATTCCATTTCCTTGGATTTTTGTCAACTTCCATTATGGACTTCTTCCTTTATGATTGTTGCATAGCTTAACAGTCTCTGCACATACCATGCTCCTGCCGATACTGAGCAGCTGAGCCTCTATGTTTGGAATCATGTAAGGGTCCCCACGTCTTTTGGATCTTCATCATGGTACTAGATTACATTTAATGTAGTTCTACTTAGTAGAAATAATATTTTAGCACAATCACCTAGGGCCAGATTCCACCACAATATTTACAGTAATTTACTTACTCTGCCAGTGGTACCCAAGATATTGAGAACTCAATGTAAGAGTGATAGAACAAGGTTCTATATAAACCAACTATGCCTATTTTGAAATAATAACCAAAAATTAGTTGGATATTTTTTATTAGTGCCACTTGAACACACATGGAAATACACATATCTCAAGAAGCTTTAACAGGGAAGGAAACTCACAGAGTCATTGTATGATGCAAAGTCCATTCATGGCATAAGCACACAAAAAATATTTTAGGTAAATAGTATGCAAGTTAAGAAATTATTTTATAAAGACCAATGTTTTTTCACCTTACTTGATTAATGATTCCACCTTCTCTCTAATAGAAGGAGTTAGTTACTTCTGACAGTTTAACTACATACTTTATGCTGATACTTGCAGCTTTGTTGGTAGACCACATCAATTACAAATTCTTTGAATATTTAACCTTATTTATTTCATGATGTGTCTTTGCCAATCTCCAGAGACTGTACCAGGGGCATCACACTCTCTCTGCATGTTTTAGCCAGAAAGGTAATCACACCACAGCCAAATTGCACACACTTTACTTTTATTAGAAATACGAGTAGCCAGTATCTGTTTTCTTGAATAAAAAGGCAAATACAATAAAAAAAGTTAAACAAATTCACAAATGTTCTGTAGCCCAGAATAAGTCACCACAATTCTTTTGCGTGTAGGATGGCAAAGAACACACACATGGAGATTGGGAAGAGGGGAAACTGGGAACAAGGAGAGTGAAAAAAGGAGTACATTTTTCTTATTCCTTCTAACCCGACAGCAGAAGACGCATTTCAAAGTAACTACATAGCATCATTTTGAATAACATTTGTGGTTAAAAGTAGAGTAGAGCTCTGTATAAAAATGGTACCCAGAGGAAAACATATGAAAGCAAGAACTTGGGGATGGCTGTTCCTTGGAAGATGGATCTATTACCACTTCCTAAAATCCACCTTCCATTCTCATTATTGCAGAGTAGCTGCTTTGCAGGTGACACTGCTAAGCTTACTGCAGAAACCTGCTAAACTGCTTGGAGAAGACTTCATCTTAATTTCAGATAAATACTTGCCTTTCTGATAAAATGAAAACCTTGATTTTTGCACTAGATTGGTGAGTTGAAAATATTACTACAAAGCTATAGAAAAAAGCATTTTCAAAGAAACACATAATTTTCTGACAGGACGAGAAAAAACAGTGCCCACAATAAAAAGATAAAATTGATACTGAAATCTTTATAGAGGGTTTTCGGGTTTGGTGGTTTGGTTTTTTTGGGGGGGCAGGGGGTTTTGTTTGTTTGTTTGTTTGTTTGTTTGTTTTTCCAAAAGAACTCTTAACTCTCATAAGTAAAAATTTTCAGTTCTTTTCATAGAGGCTAGTTTTTGTGCCAGTAAGGGGAAAAAAAAATAAAGAATACTCCAGATTTTACTTTCTCTTGACCTCTGACACATCCAGGTTGCTCGAGCATTGGAAGAAACAGAAAATGAGAGAGGCAGTGTGATGGGTGAGTTACAGTTAAGTCCAAGGTACAAAGAAGGAAGAAGATGTATTTTGTTTTCTAATACTTAAATCAACTTTATTCTAATAGTCTGCAATCAAAAGTACATACTTTCATCAAATTACAATTGAAGGTCTGTAATTAATATGAAACTGTATGTTTCTGAAGGCTAGATCCTTATGAAAAATGATGGAGCATTTTTGCTTGGGTTTTCTATCTTTTTTTAAAACATCCTGTCAAAGAGTTACGAGATGGCTTAGAATTCCAAACAAATGAAATTAAGTCCTAGGCAATACATACACCAATCACTTCTAGGTTGATAAATAGTAGGGTTATTTTAATGACATGCATATTTTCAGTGGAATCCATACACCTTAGAAAATGGCCTAACTTCTCACTATGCAGCTTCACCCAAGAAATGGGAATGCAGTATTTTCCTATTTTAACTTGTAATCTCAGCAGTTGGTTCCTGAGCAGCTATTAATATGATTGAATATTTCTGCTTTAGTAGATCCCTTTTGTTGTCCTCACCAATCATTTTTGGTTTTCTGGTTGACAGATTACACAAATGTGCTTACGCATTACAAACAAAAATACTTGCTTTTAGCACAGAAGAGCATGATAAAGCATAAAGAAAGCTTGAGGAGATCTTGTTGAAACTGCAAGGCACTGAATCTGATTGACTCTGTAGTGAAATGATCTGCCAGAAAAATTTCCTGCATCAAAGAGGCTGTGATCAGTCAAATGGGCAATTGCATGTTCTTCTTGATGGATAACGCCACATTTAATAGAAGCTTTGGTGTGCTGAACCACCATATCTCTTCCCAAACATCTCAGGAGCATTTACACTGGACATATGGGAAACTGCAGCATCTTGTGAAATCTAAAGTGAGTTGGGAAAGTCCTGATCTGGTTCAGAACTGTTTTCAACAGTGTCAACATATTTTTGCCAATGAGCATGCTAGAACAAAAAACCCCTTTTTAACTGTTGGCTTCTGGAGAAGAATTCTGTATCTTTATGTATGTTTATAAAGTGTTTATGTATACATATTTTTCCATTCCAGTGGAGACTTTGTCCACATTAGTGTAGCACTGAGTTCAAGTTCATATTTTTGCTTTTCAGCAGGGGCTAAATGCATAGGTACAGGAATATATCATCACACTGCTGGTCCAGAGGGAGCTCCTGCAGGAAGACAGCTGATGGCATTCCCCTATAGAGGCATCTACTAAGTAATCCAGGTTCAGGCTCATGTGAAGACAATGGAGAAAAAGAGCAGTTTTGTGACTAAGCAGATACGTGGAAATATTAACCTTTGCCATCAGATCTGAGTTTGTTAAAAAGTTGTTTCTGAAGTTTTTAAGACAGTGTCCTCTCTACACAATCAGTTAATTTCTTGTAAACTTAACAAATATTTCCCCCAATATTTTTATAACCTTAAATGTGAAACACTGAAGATTATTTTGCAAGATATGGAATAAGTTTTTCTAATGGAGGTAAAATCTTACTGTTGCTACTGCTTGCACAACCCTTCAGTAAAGACTTTGCTGCTTTTTGACTGACAGTTTGTGGAAGGACTTCTTCTAGTCTCCTGCACTTAACAAGCAATTTCTGACAAGAACAGGAAAGTTAAAGTTCAAACTACAATAAAAAATTATCATTTTTTATTTAACTTCCCAACCTTCAGTATTTTCAATTTATGTATTAAAAAGCCCACAAAAACAGCATCATATATGTTTGTGGGTTTTCTGCTGAAAGTAATTTGAGTAGTGCTATACCTGGTCATAGTCATAAATAGGAATAATAAAAAAGAACAACTCCCCTTTTTGGATCTTGAAATATCTCAGCAAGCAACAGCTACTATCGTTCTACTTTTGGATGAGATGGAGTGTAAAAAGAACAGGAAATTTGAACACAATCTTTTTCATACTTCTCACCCTCTCCTAATACATTGTGATTCTGCTTTCTTACTTACTTTCTTTCGTTGGCAACACAGACTTTTCACAAAGAGGGAGAAAAATTGATGATGTTGTTTCTAAGATTCATTAATTTTCTATACAGCTAAATTTTTCCTGGTGTGGTGCCTGACAAAAGGCTGTAGTTTAGTCCAAAACGTTATTGTCTACTCCTAGGTTTTGTGGATATTTTAAATATTATTCCTGAATTTACTTCTACTATGTATCTTACTTGACATGTTTCCTGTGCATAGACTAACAAGAAATTCAGGAGACTGCATGGATTCACCAGAGAAAATCTTGGATAGAATCCTCTAGGGAATATTGCCAAAGTCAAAAGAAGACTCACAGCAATGAAGTAATTAATTCCTTCTCTTGCCATGGAATGGTAATTAAACATAAATGGATAAAAGCATTAGCTAGAAATGTAGAATTGCTTCATTTTGCAGTTTTTTCCCAACATTTGGCAACTACAGATAATGCATTCTTTTGAGATTTAGTACATGCTTCTAACAATTAATTGAACCTGTGGGATTTTTTTTTTTTCCAAATGTGAAACAGAGGGCACAGTCACATAGGAAAAAAAGCTACTCCAGAGTTGTGCTGGGTTTGGCTGGGATAAAGTTAATTTTCGTTATAGGAATTGATATGGGGCTGTGTTTTGAAACTGTGCTGGAAACTGCTGATAACACAGGGATTCTTCTGTTACTGCTGAGCAGGGCTTACATGAGCCAAGGCCTTTTCTGCCTCTTGCCTCACCTGAGCAGCGAGTGGGCTGGAGGTGCACAAGTGGACACAACCAGCACAGCTGACCCCAACTGACTCAAGGGATATTCCAGACCACGTGGCATCATGCTCAGCATATAAAGCTGGGAGAAGGAAAAGGAAGAGGGGATGTACAGAGTGATGGTGTTTGTTTTCTCAAGTAACTGCTACATGTGATGGAGCCTTGCTCTTCTGGAGATGGCTAAACATCTGCCTGTCCGTGGGAAGTGGTGAATGAATTCCTTCGTTTGCTGTGTGTGTGTGCGTGGCTTTTGCTTTACCTACTAAATTGTCTTTATCTCAACCCACGAGTTTTCTCACTTTTAGCCTTCTGATTCTCTCCCCCATCTCACTGGGGTTGGGGTGGGGGAAATGAGCCAACAGCTGTGTGGGGTTTGGTTGCCAGGTGGGAATAAACCATGACATAAACCACAGAGAAGCATAAAGCAATCCATGTCCTACAAAGTGTTACATGCACCTGCAGTCTGATGACTTCCATATACTTATTATTATAAATGATACAACTCATGTAGAAGGTGTTGCTGAAGGTATTATCTCTTAAAGATATAAAGATACCTGAGTTTGTTTATTTTTTGTCTGATCCTATAATCAGTAAGTACACTCCACTTTACTTTCATAGATTCAGTTATTAAGCAGTTTGGATCCTGAGAACCTTAGGAGTGTTATTTCATATGAGATAGTGTGTAAATCTTCTAATATGAAATTTTAAAATGCAGTTTTTATGAATTACATACAGTATTTCAAACCACAAGTTTGAGTTTACCATAGGAAACCTTAAATACAGTATGAATCCATAATCTGTATATCCACAGTCCTACAACATCCAAAATAACTCTGGAGTCAACACTGTATCAGACTGGGGTCATGATTAAAAATAATAAAAGAAATCTGGCAAATACTTTCATTTCTTTGAGTTATAGAGGTTTTTTTAAAAATCAATAGTCTATGGCAATAAAATTTTTTCACATTAAATCAAGTGGGGTTTGTCTTGCTGAGTATTTGTTGGCATTCAGCAACAGTAATACTAACCCAAGAATGCAAGTAAAGAGATGAGAGAAGGAATAGGCAAAATGTTAATTTCACTGATACTGATTTTTTGCTTGACACCACGTTTGCCAGTTATTTTAGGCTTTGTGCCCTGCAGTTGGAGAGGATAACTAAACAGTGCTATCAGTTTTTCTGATGAGAAATTAGAAATATAACATTTTACAAAAATATTTTCCTCTTTCCACTAGCTCTTGACTATCCTACACCACTGGTAGACATTAGTGAAATCAAGAAAAATAATTATGCAGAATTATATTATCTAGCATTGTTTGAGATATGGTAACTTACTACAAGACACTTAATATTTTAAGATAGGAATAAGTGCTTGTGAATAGGAGAAATTATTTTTATGGCATTCTCCTATTGCATTAGCACTTAAATATTTTGTTAACCTTTCTTGAGAAACGGTTTTTCTTTTCATATGTATCACATTGTATGACTTTCCATACATTTATTTAAAAGTAAAAGAGATTTTCCTTAGCCCTTCATATTCAAAACAGTTTTATTCCTGTCTTTTTTTTTACATGAGACATACCATAATTTGAACAGAAAGAATTGTATGCTCACCTTTCAGTAGTGAGTATTCAGAACTGCAATACCCGTTTTTGCTCTCTAGTATCTTTCCTCTCATCAGTTTCTTTAAAGTAACTGTTTCTCTACTGTTTCATCCTATCACTTCTTTCAATTTATGTTACCCAATAACTTTCTTTCTTCATTTGTGTCTTCTTTCTGGCAATTCTCATCTCACTTAAAAACAGCTGCCTCTGCTGGTTTTTTTCCACTTCTTTTTGTTAAAAAAGATTTCATTTTGATAACAAGTTATTTTCCAGATGATAGTGACTATATCAAACCTATACTTCAAAGCACAATTTTCTGAGTCCTAGTTCTTACATTAAAAGTGACTTACGCCAACCCACTTAATACATTAGCAAAAAAAACCCCAACTCTTGAGTTTTGATATCAAGGCCTCAATTTTTTCTCACAATGGTTAAAAAATTGACATTATTCTAGGGAATAGCAGTTTTTTGCCTTAAGAGTTGGGAAACTAAGCTACAACACCTTGCCTGACATGAGTGAGAAATTGTACCAAAATCTACTAAATGCAGGTATGGCAGGGTGGAGAGTTATTAAAATATATTTAGTGGATGAAAGAAGACAAAACACCCAATGCTTTTTCAGATTTCTTTTTTTACAGAACAATTAAGATAACATGCTATTTATGCATGCCTTATGGCTCCTTCACAGCTGAAATGATAGGAAAGCTCTACAGAGCACTATGGAAAGAGCAGGAGTTATTAACAGATCTAGCCTTTGGGAACAGTCTGTCTCATCAAGCCATGAAGTTTGAGTTTGTTCTGCCCACTCTGTGTCCATAGTATAGAGAAGGGTTGCTGACCTCCTGTCAGGTTTTCATCTGAACTGTCAGTTTCCAAAAAGCTGTGCTTATGTCCTGATGAAATCAGAGTTTTTCAGGTTTTCTTTGCTTTTCCTCTGTAATAGAAACAATGAATAAATCAGGCTGTCAGTGCTGGGGAACTTTTAGAAAGTAAACTTAGTAATTTTATTTTTTAAACTTAGTAACTTTATTTGAGGTGTTAGGTGCCAAATGACACCTGGAAAGCTTTAGTACATTGTAATGATTGAAGTACCTTGCAAATGAGGTCTTGCCTGTTTATGACGAACACTACAGATTTTGATAAAAAATATGGAGTTGTTATAGTGTTCTCTAATATAACTGAGTAGGATAATGAGCATGTTCCTCACAAACACAATGGACTCTTTTGGCCAGAGATGCATACATTAAAGTGATCATTTTCTCACATCTATCTGTCATGGACAGTTTCAAGGATTGAATTGCCCCAAAGGATCATTTAAGACCATTCCTGAAACCTGCTCCCAAAATCTTTCCACATTACCAATTTTCATCCTCCCTGGAGGGAAGGTTCTTGTGGCTGACTGTGCCATACATGGTGCCCTCACAGCTCAAGCACCAGAACAGCCCTACAGCACTCACACCAGTCCCTAGCAGTATACAGCCTCATTGCTGATCCTGGCAGGACTCAAAACCCACTACCGTAGCTCAGTAAGAAAATATAGTTAACCACTTCTTTTGCAGTAGCATATAAGGACAGTCACACACCTAGGCAGCCAAGGATAACCCATTAGAGATGCATCAATGCATCTATGGATTAATGGACTAGGGGAAACTGAAGGTATTATCTAGAACACTGTCATAAAAAACCCCTCATGAATGCAAGCTTTTAAATCAAAGTATCTGGCTACGGTTCTGTCATAGTAAGCAATATTTTTCATACTGTTTTTAGCTCAGGACAGGGCTAAGAACACTACAGCAGTGAGAACATATCCATTTGATTAATGGAAAAGCAGTTTGGAAGTTTAAAAAATGACAGATTTCTGGCCATTAAACGGAACAAATAATAATATTTAAAAACTGCTGCATTTGGCAACTGATTTCTGCCTCTGAGCCAGGAGCAATAGTATCAAATTTTATTATATACCACCGCAAACACTTCAGTATATGGAGTCTTGAGTGCTGGTGTCATTGCTGACCTGTTACTCCTCCTCATCACCATGCCACTCTCTTGCTTATGGAAACAAAACTGTTTATGTAACAACATATCAGTCTAGATTTGGAGAATGACTAAGTGTTTTGGGACAAGCAAGCAGGGAGGATGTCTGTTCATTAATTAAACATCAGCTAAGAAACTTCCGCATATTTTTTCAGGGATGATGGAAAGTCTTAAGCTTTAGAGACTACTTCCATACATCCTGTCGAAGTTACCAAGACAAAGATGATTCCTAAAAAAACAGGTGTGGTGGGCTAGACTTGGCTGGCTGCCACCCAGCTATTTTCTCCTCCTTTCCAGGACAGGGAGAGAAGATAACATGGAAAGCTCATTGATTGAGATAAGGATAGGGATATCACTCACCAGTTGCCCTTATGGGCACAACAAACTCAACTTGGAGAAGCTTGATTTAATTTATTGCCAATTAATAACAGAGTAGGAACAGGGAAATGGGTAACGGGTGTTGTAGTCAGTACATAACACTTGTCTCTACCATTTCTTTCTCATTATGCTCTTCCTCTGCTCCAGGATGCGTCCTTTCTATTCCTTTGGGAATTAACTGCTTCAGTGTGAGTCCCTTATGGATCACAGGTTCTGCCAGAAAACCTGGTCCTATTGGTCTCCCCCCCACGGGCTGCAGTTCCTGCCAGGCTCCCCATGGGCTGCAGCTTCCTTGAAGGACATGTATGTAGCAGTGTGGGAATGCCCAGGAACTGCAGGTGGATCCCTACTCCACCGTGGACCTCCATGGACTGCAGGGGCACAGCTGCCTCACCATGTGCTGCACATGGGCTGCAAGGGAATCTCTGCTCTGGCACCTGGAGCACCACCTCCCGCTCCTTTTTCATAGACCTCGGTGTCTGCAGGGCTGTTTCTCTCACATGTTCTCACTCGTCTCTTCAGGTGCTGCATAGCTTTTTTTTTTCCTACCCTTTCTTAAATCCATTATCAGAGAGGTGCCACCAGCATCACTGATGAGCTCAGCTTCAGCCATTGGTGAGTCTGTTTTGGAACTGACTGGAGCCACCTGTCTGTCCAACACAGGGTCAGCTCCTGGTGTTTTCTCACAGAAGCCACCCCTGCAGCCCCTCTGCTACCACAACTTTGTCAAGTAAACCCAATAAAACAGGACATTTGTGGGTCAGGGTGTAGCCTGGAAAATTTACACCATTTGGTCATCCAACTGCAATCATCATGAGAGTTTAAGTTTTGTTTTAAATAGCTTACAGACTGTAGAGAAACGTAAGTTGTGACTTCTAAAGGCAGTATATCAACAATAACACACTGTACAATAAACTGAACTGTCTTGCCAGGTAGCTTGGACATGTGAAGGGAAATACATAAAAATAATAATAAATAAAGAAGAAATAAAAATAGAATTACTTTGAGAGGCTCCTCAGAGAATTTTCTGAGGTCTTATTTCTGTGAACCTCCATAGAACACAGATTTGAGCCTCCAAATTTGCATCAGGCAAGGACATGGGACAAGGCACATGCTAAAAACACACTGCAGAACATGATGGAACTTCACATTGACCAGGGTGGAATGAATTTCTAAGTAGATCTCATCTTACAGGCATGGGAAATGCTGGGTGAAACTAGTATTCTTCATTTATGGTTTAGAACATTTTTGTGGGATAAGTATTTGGGTACAATACAAGTAATCATGGACTTTTGTTTGAAAGAATACAATGAACTGCCTTTGTCTGTAACATTAATACTTTTATTGATGCTGAAGATGATAAGGGTTTGTCAGCTCTAGGCTCATCTTCAACAATATTTGGTAAGTTCTTGGCAATGAACTCAAGTAAATATCACTGCAATTAAACCAAGACCAAAACCAAACCAAACCAAACCAAACTAAACCAAACATAAAAAACCCCAAGCACAAACCAGGAAATATCCTGACAGAGAAGAAAGTCCTTTTGTAATGTTCTTGGTTTGCTCTACCCAATTCATCATCCCCTTGATGGTCAATGAATCAAGGGAGGAAGAAAAAGGCAGCTTCTGCTTGACACCTGACTGGAATAAGTAAGAGTTTGGTAAGAAAGTTTTGGACTTGTTTTACCTCCTAATTTGCTTACTCCTGAGCGATGTCTTTTCAAATGCAAAGCCTGACAGGTGGAAATGTCTATACTGACAACAATAATCGCAATTTCTGTTTTCCTTTATAAATAGTTTATGCCCTTTAATGGTCTGATGGCCTTCTTTAAGAAGTTTATTAATTAAACATAGCATTATATTAGTCCATATGTAAAGATTGATGGAATTACAGTAATGTAAATAATTTACGTTTTCTTCAGAGTGTTCTGTAGTATTTTGCTGGAGGAAGTGAAGTAATTTATAACTTGCAGGATTTTCAATTTATGAGCCATGATCACTCAGAAAATGGAGAAAACAAACAGAAATATCTGTTTCTCAACAAGAAATTCATATGAAATACAAGTAAAGTACAAAGCTAGGTAATAAATTATCCATTTAGAAAGTATACCAACTGTCAATGCAAGAAAATGCTTCAAAATGTAGCAAGTGAATTCAGCATACTGCTGATCAAAACATGCTTCTTATGAAGATGGATGGAATGAAGAAAAAGACAGGTCTTGCCGTGATATCTTTTCCCACTTGCACTTGGAACAAAAGGCAGCTAGAGCAGAAAGCATAGCAATAACTAACCTTTGACTGGAGGCCATGAAGATGGGTGGTCTGAGCTCAATAAAGGCTTTAACTGATGACAGTATTTATGTATTGCTTATATCAAAATCTGAAGCAACAGAATTTTCTTAGACCCTTTAATTATTTTGTGTTTATAGGAATGGAGCACCTGTCCTATGATGAAAGGCTAAGAGACATAGGTTTGTTCAGCCTGGAAAAGAGAAGGCTTCAGGGTGACATAATTGCAGCCTTCCAATACCTGAAGGTAGCCAGCAAGCAAAATTGGGAACAACTATTTACAAGGGCATGTAGTAACAGCAGAAGGGGGAATGGCTTCAAACTGAGAGTAGGTTTAGAATAGATGTTAGAAAAAAATTCCTTATTGTAAGGGGATTGAGGCACTGGCACAGAGTACCCAGAGAAGTTGTGGATGCCTGAAGCCTGGAAGCATTTAAGACCAGGCTGGATGGAGCTCTGAGCAACCTGATCTAGTGAAAGGTGTCCCTGCTCACAACAGGGGGATTGGAACTCAATGATCTTTAAGGTCCCTTCCAACTCAAACCATTCTATGATTCTATGATAATGACAGTGCCATTTATACATTTTCTCCAAAGATGACTTTAGGGTTTAACTCCTGCATTTTGAAAGGAGGAAAGAATGGACATAAAATTCATACATACTAACTTCTTTAAAAGATAAGTCCTTTAGCTACTTCCAAAACAAATTTTCAAGTGTCCAAAGGAAGCATAAAATTGTTGTGCCAAGGTTGAGGACAACATGAAACCTCCTTGCACACAGTTTAATATGCATTTATGCTTTAGGTTGCTGTGGTAGTGCTTTGCATTACTATTGAAGTGAGGTGGTATGTCAACTGAAGGAACGCTATTACATGCATGTTCTTTCACATTCCTGGAACTCTGTGAGTAATGAAATTAGAAATGTTTCTTGGTATTCCTGTTATTACATATAATGGATAAAATAACAGGCATCTTTATTTCAGAATTTTTCCTGATTTATGCACTTGATTGTGGAAACATAATGGTTCTTTTTTCCCCTTTGTTTCCAGTTATCTTTTTTTCTCTTATTT
>VXBX01001175.1:1125536-1176910 GCA_013400415.1 Scytalopus superciliaris | reverse complement strand
TTTTTTTTTTTTTAACTGAAACAGAGTTGCATCCTTTCCTAAATCTCCAAATAATTACACTCAAAACAGAGAGATTTCTTTATATGACATCTTATAAACATCTATCTGGATTGATTTTCAGCAGGTCTGGCATTTGTAGGTACAGCAGTTTGCTTTGCTTGAGCTAACTGCAGCAGCAGCAGGCAGCCATCCTCTGCATGCTCAGCAGTAAAAGGGAAAAGTGAAGAGATGAGGATCTGGGTTTTGATTCTAGATGAGGGAGAGGAGTGTTCTCTAATAAAGGGGGAAATTTCTCCTCCACCCACCCCATTTTCCCCCAAGCTAGTCCTGGCATTGGCACTGTCTCTCAGCTTGAGTTACCATGTTTTGTCACATTAGTAAATTAGATAGGGTCAGGACTCAGGCCCAAGCACTGTCCTGGGACTGTCTGTTCTGATTTATTTGTAGCATTCTATCTGGCATGGTTTTAGGCAGGCATCAGACTGCCATGGACAACACCCACTTAGGGTTCAGGGAGCAGTAATTGGGCCAGGGATAATTCTGCAGGCACTCCGGATAAAGCCACTCTGTTTTGAATGAAAAGGTGTCTATTCTGATCACATCATGCCCTACTGCTTTTCTCCTGGGCCAGAGGATGAACTCTGTGCATCTTTCCAAAGTACAAAAAGCTCAACTTTAAATCACTGAATTTATTCTGGTTTATTTTAGTCAGAATGGTTTAGGGAGTGCTCTTACACAATCAAACTTCTATGGATCAGAGGGGAAGGTAGTACCTGGTGTGAGAGCTGTAGTAAACAGTCAGCGATAACCCAGCTGACCAGTTGATAGCTCTCTTTCCAGCAGAATGACATGATCCCAAACAAAGAACATCTGTATGTAGACTAAATTCCAAGGTGAACCACATACACCTGAGGATTTTAGAACTCCTAGGAACCAACCCATAAATGGAATAGTCAAGGAAAAATTAAGTGGTGTTTTCTTACCACATAAATTGTAACTTTGATCCTGTGATCACTATAACACTAACATTAAAGTGGGAACTGAACAGTTTTTCTTGTCTATTATTCAGAGATTGTCCTTAATGAAGATCACCCTTAATGGTATCCTGTTAGGCAGGCCACCTACCCAGGGTTCTTATCAAAGACTTATTTGTTAAAGTTCATAAAGATGTCACTTACTCCAGCTATTTACGGACATTGACAGATGTGTCTAATGAGGAGTCACAGCACACAAATCTACATTATTATTATTTTTATTCATTCTGTAATCTGTTCAAGCTAGTAATTTGCAAGCATATCAATATCACTGACATTGGAGGGTCCCCAGAACAGGTGCTTTTGAACACTGATGTAAAACTGCACTGCCTTTGCTGACTTAGATGGAACCAAAAATATCTGCATGCACTGAAGAATTTTTCCTTTTGCCCTTTATTTTTACAGAATCTTCTGTCCATGAGGGGCTTGCTCTCTGGTTGCATTGTAAGGAACTGAGAAGGAAAATGAAGGATCCTCATTAGTGCAAAGAGATATATATAGTTTAAGGACCCAAATAATGTGTGTGTGTGCAGGTATAAACATGGGGGAACAGCAAACTTAAGAGAGGGAACATTTCTTAATGCCAGAAAAATTAATGATGAGTCCAAAGGTCATACTAACAAAGTCAGGAAAAGTTAAAGTGTAAAAAATCCCAAAGAACTTTATTTTCATTACACCTTATCATGAGCATAATTGAAAACATTTAACTCTCTAGTACAGTGAACATCCAAGCTCCTAAAAATAATTTGTTCTACAGATAATTACCACTTGGCTGAATCCTTGTTTATGGCTATTAGATAATTATTCAAGTGTACAGTTTTGGATACGTAAATGTTCTGTGCCTGCTGGTGAAGAAGATCAGGTTAAATGCTAAATATGCACAATATAATATTCAATTCACATACCATATTCAGGAGCTGCAATAATCACCAAGAGAAATGGTTGGTTTTCTGCTTTCATTACCATCTTTTTTATGGGATGAAAAAAATATTACATTAGCAGGTTTCACTTCTTAACTTTATGACTGACATTTTCCTTTTTCTCAGGGCTAACAGGGGAACAAATAAAGTAATAAAAGCCATGTCCAAGCTAATCAAAAGAACCAAAAGAAGACCTATCAATGAAATGAGCACTGATTCTTTCATAGTCATGTTAGTCCCTCAGTGCTCCCTGATTGTTACTTTTGGGTGTATCAGTTTTAATTTTTCTAAAATATTTTACCTCCAGTCAGCAAATAATTGCATCCCTCAAAAAAGGCATTTCTTTCCCTCAAAGAGACTATTTCTTGATATCTGTATGTTGTTATCAGCTAGCCCATCCAGTTTGATAGGAGTCTCATTCTTCTGTGCTACCATTCAGATGTGACCCTTCTTTACCCTGGAACCTGGCAGCTCGTAGCTGACTGAATCTCAAGGGGGATTCAACTTACATGTTATTTGGTTTGATTTTCATTAGTACAAAGTGGTAGGTATTATTTGGTCAGCCAGTACAAGTTTAAGACTCACTGTTGGGCACAGAAATCTTTATAATGCAGAGAAGTCTGAGAGTTTATATCTACATGATTTGTGTTCCTGCACTTGAATTTTAATTTAGTAACCCACAAGGTAAAGTATATTTTTAATAATTTTTTAGTAACCAGCACAAACCTACAAATACACAGAAAGGGTAGTTGATCTGCCTGTTTAATAATTACTGGCTTCCTCTTTTTTATGTATGCAGACACTCACATGAGCACACGCCCTTTGATCCAGGAGTGGCGTGTCCAGTCAGTCATCAGTGTTTTATTATGCGGATGCCATTGAGCTTTCTGAAGTGCTCCTTACATCTTAAGATCTCACTTTTACTAAAGATATAATGTACAATAGCTACAGTTAAAATTACAGGGTCATAGAGGTCTACATTTGTTACAAGCCAAACATCACCATAAATGCTTTTTAGAACAGAATTGTAAACTTCGTGGAAGCTTGAAAAACTCATTAAAATGGAAATGTAAACATTAGAACAAATTAGAATGGCTTGTCTTGGAAGAGCACATAATTAGTTGCATTTCTCAGCTTCAGGCTAGCCATTCTTTATTTACATAGCAACACAGTGGTTTAGCTTTTTGAAAGGCAGAGTTAAGAAAAACTTGCATCGTTTATTTTCTTGCCTTTCCCCTAATCAGCCAATACTATGGTATGTCCAAAATCATTCAATATCCAGCAAATCATATTTATCTCATCTTATCACAAGGACTGTAGGCATTTCTTATTTTCATGCATAGTTGGCACCAAGCCTTTTTGACAAAAAGAAAACAATTTTATTAATTAGAATAATTTTGTCCAAAATAGCAAGTACTTTTCAAAGAAATTCCTGTGTAACACTTGAGAATAAATGTTACAGCAATGATCAGAGAACAGTAGCATATACGTTCCTTCCTTTTCAAATTAAAACCGTTTTCTTCATCATCAAAGGTCACATTGAACACAGTGGAAGTTCTCACTGGAAAAAAAAAAAAGAAAAAAAGATTTGCTTAAGATTTCTTTAAGGTGATAACAGTCAAGTAGAAGACATTGCTGAGAATTTGTAACTGGGGTCTTTGACATATGGATAAATTGCAGTGGAGGAAGGCAGGACTGAATGAACAATACCCTAGAAAGAATATATTCCACCATCCCTAAAAACAGGAATGTTGGGACTGAAATAAACAGCATGACAGACCAGGAAGGAAGGAATCTTCACATCAAAAGGAATACCCTCTTCCCCCATTCATTCCTGGTGAAAATGGGGACTTGCCCTCCTCTTCCTCCCCTCTCAGCTCTGCCTGTCTGAAAAATGTGAGAGGAAAAGGAGTAAGAAAGGGAACAAGTGATAGAGGAAGGATGACAAAGCTCCCTAAATGCATGATTACATTGCACCAATGCTCCTTGTGTATAGGTACAAATGAAGACCCTAAATCAAGATTATGGAGATAATTTTAGCAGTGGCTGAGCATACATGTGACCCAGTCTTAGACTGCAGCATGCGTCGGGACTAGAGGTGATGAAACTCACAAAATGAAAGTCTTTGCCCAAGCTAAGGCCAAATCTTGAATTCTTATCCACAATGATAAACATCCTGTTTTATGAGCTGGCAAACTGAAGCCAATATGACACTTCCTGGGGAAGACTACTTATTTGAAGCAAGATGGTTTGGATCTGACTCTCATGAATAATTAATTATTCAAACTACTGGTTATAAAAGTCCCATATCTTCAGCTAGCCCCTCAGTTTTCTGTAAGTCATAATTATCCACATGTACAGGAAGTCCTAATGTCTTACCACCTCTTTTCTGATAATGTGCTGCTTCCTTCCACTGTTTCACAACTCTTGCCTTCTCCTCTATTATTTCAGTAACATAAGGTAAAATTAAAGCAGTTGTTTTCAGCTTTCATGTGTCTTGAAGATTCCAGTTTCTTTTTCATGTTTGTGTGGAAAAGCTCATTCATGTTTTCTAGCTATTCTGTGTTTTAATGAGAGCAAATTACTTCTTCCTGTAACATTTAGGCTGATGAAAGAAATTATGGAGATCCAAGTCCTACAGTTACCTGGTTTGGGCATAAGGCTATACTGGCATTGAAAATTTCAGCGTAAGGTCAGACTTTCTGAATGACAATTGAAAAACCTTATTTCCAGTACACTTGCTTGGAATCAAATTGGAAGCTACATCTCCCAGAGAACATGGCAGGATGATTCTAATTTGGAAAAGTGGTACCAAGACACTGAGGCAGCCTATTTACATCCTACTGGATTCATGTCATTTGGAAGTTTAAGGAGAAGGGCATTACAAAAACCCTGGCTTTCTCTTCTAGTGTTAGCTGCAAAATAATACTAAAAATAGTCATATATTCAGATATCTGTACTATGAATTGTTCCTGGGGCTAATGTTTTGGAGGCTTTTTCCCTCATGGCTAAGACTTACCCAGATTTTGGTAAGCCATCTGTTGAATGAAAGAATATTGAGCTCTTTCCAAACTGCAGGGATAGTAATTCCAGTAGTTAATAACAAAAGATGAAATAATACATACTGAGCAAGGCTAGCAGAGTAATTATCTGCTCTTAATAAAGCTAAAGCAGAGAATAATAGACAACTTATTTAAAATGAAATTATATGTTTTTCCACTAATGACAAGCACTTTCTGGACAATACCACCACATATGAATCTGAGTACATTTGTCCACATACTCTTAAACATAAATCATTGCTGACAATGATACTAACAATATAGTAGGAACATACTCAATCTGCTTAATGGCTGAAATTCAGTTTGTGCAGAGAGCCTGAATAGGGCTAGGTAAGAAATATGACCATTACATTTTTAGATAATGAAATAACCAGGGATTCAGAATATGCTCAGAGAATGCAGGCTCAAATTCTTGAATGTGATGTGCTACTAGTCGAAGACTTTTTTTTTGTTTGTTTGTTTTTAATACGGTTTTCTGAATTTATACTGTGGGCATACAGCTGTCAAAACAAAGCAAATTAATTGTTGTATGTTACATGTTGCTGTAAATTGTCCCTAAACCTCAGATGCTGAACAAAAACAAGTCCCTAAACCACCATTTTTTTCCATCACTGAAGGTTATATTGGAATTTTGGTACAGCCTTTTCATCCAGGATTTGCATATTAGATTGTGCTGAGTACCTCATAAAATTTTTAACTCTTGTTGAAGCCAAGGCCTTTGAGAGCACTCGACAGCACAGGGAAGTGCAGGTCTGAGGCTGATTCTGGAGAGGGCATTTCTGAGCAGACTCATCTGCCACTGACCTCTTGGACAGGTAAGGACATGGCTGTGTAAAACAGCATAGACCTTTGCAGGGAGCTGGAATGTGTGTCAAGTATTCAAAGGCTTGGAGAAATGGGCCTTTTTTGGAAACATTATTTATAACATTTTATTTAAATAATTTTATTGAGTAGCACTGAAGAAAAAATGTTGTCTTAACCTAGATGTGTAATGCCTTTCTTATCTCTGTTGGATATGGCATGCTATACTTTTTCAAATCTCTTTTGCTTCTAGAAAGGAACTGATTTTCCTATATCTGTTTTTTAAGATACAGTAAAAATTTCAGAAGCATTGTTTTCTTTGCTTTTTTCACTGAAATCTGTTCTTTTTCAATTGAAATTCATACTTAGCAAATTGCAATATTGTTGTGCTTTCATTTATATTGTGGTAGTTACATAGACAATCAACTTGAGATGCAAAAAGGAGCTTTGAAGTAAATGAAGGTGGACTTTCAAATATTTTCCCGATGCTGTAAAAAGTGGATGTTTGTAAAAAAAGATGTTAAAATATTAAAGACCTACTACAACAAAAAACAAAATAGAAAGTGCCAATCCCATTGTAATGGAGATTCATAACCTACATGGAGCTTTGAAAGTTAGAAAATAACCATTTACGCACTGGCAGTGAATCTAAATTGAGTCCACAGAAGATCATGGCTTGCATAGCTCACTATATTGATATTTCCCTGCCCAATCTCAGCTGGCTTCTTTTAAAGTTAAACCTAGGACAGACTTAATTCTGAATCATATCAAATTCATTTGGGATGTATCTTGGTGAAGACAGTGGAATTACACTAGGGTAAACTTGGTATAAGAGCCCTTAAATTTAAAGTACTGGTACATATAAACTGTGTTGGAATAGTTTAGCTGGAGTGTTTATGAAGGACTTTTAAGAACTGAAATTTAAATTTTGGTGGGGATACAGAAAAAACTGCAGGAAAACTGCTTCTTATTGGTGCATAAGGTTTGGATTACTGTCTCATCTTTTTAAGGGCTACAGAAGTTACGTCAAACTACAATCAATACCTTTTGTCATAATGCTGAATCCTCTGACTGAAACACTGAAATGCATGATCTTTTCCTGAATTGCTGTTATTACACCCTGAAATACTAGGATTTTAGTTTCCAGAAGTACTCAATTTCTATTTAAAGTTTCTGTCTTTTGACAGATTACATACCCTTGTAATTTCAGGCTTCTACTTTATTGATTCCCAGTCCAAATCAATATAATTTGTTTTAAATTATTGTTATATGGCTTTCTTATATGGCTTTCTAACGCCAGCCTGTTACATATTTAAAAGAATGGTTTCATTGCCCTGTTTTCTTTTTTCTTATCTCTTTTTTCTTTTGCTTTCCTTTTTTTAATAATTTTTAATTTATTTTTTTCAAAACCATACAAATAAGGCTATTTTAGTCCTTATACGAAAAGATCTCTATTCCCTTGATAATTCTGACAGTTCTCTCATTCAGTTCTCCCCATCTGAAGCTTTTTTCCCTTGAACTGAATGACTAAATTTTCACATGATATTCCTGAGGAAGTACCACCACCGTGACGTGACTATTTTTGTATCTCAAATACAAATGTCCCAACTGATGCATCCCATAGACTTTTTTCAGTCTCAAATGTATGCTTTGGTCTTGTGATTGCGAATGTACTTTTTTTCTCCACCAATTCCAGAGCTGAATTCTCAATTTATAGTCCAAAATTCTGGATATGTAGGTACAAAACACTTATACCTAGAGCTGATACATTTTGTTCTATTTACATTATTCCTATAATTATATGTATTTTGTTTGTTTGTTTTTCCTGAATTGTATTACTATTGTTAGTCTCCATTTTGCCACCACCAGAGGTATCACCAGAACATCACTTTTGCACACTCCATGGTTTTTACTGAGGACATCATTGTGAAATTGTATGGAACACACCAGATTTTTGTGGCATCACTTTTCAATCCCCATGCACAACCTGGCAAAACTGACACAAGCTGCTGGCACTTCGACTGTTTTCATAAGAAAGAACAAAAATGTCTCATTGAAAGATACACAACAAAATTCTTGAGAATCCCTTAAGAAAACCTGCCTTGAATACCAGGAATAACACTGAAAAAGCCATTAGCTGTGAAGTGCTGTCTGTATTCATTTTCCTTTCAAACTGTTTAACATATTGTGTTTTGTTAAATGGATACAGCATCATAAACACAGTGTAATAAATGTAACATAATGATATTAATATTCCTATTAGGAATGTAAATCTTACATTTCCTGCTTAGGATTCCCTAAGACACTCTGGTATATGCTTAATTTTATTCAAGTGAATATTCCAGTGAAATCATTGAAACTACCTTAGGAAGGGAGTTATGTATAAATAAGTCCTTGTAAGATCCAGATATCCTTGGAGGCAACTTAGGAATCCGTAGCTTGATCCAAAGGTGATGGTCATGGGATTGTGTAATGTATTAAACTGAAAACCTTAAATCAAAACAACTTCTTATAACATTCTGACACCTTCATCTTGCCTCCACACGTAACTATAAATGCTCTATCAGCCTGAATTTCCTGCTTGCTGACTTCAGGTCATAAGGCCTTTTGAAATAAGCCATGTGTGTTCCTTCAATCATTACCAGAGGAGGTCGAGAGCAAGCAAAGAACATTCATTAAATTTATGAAAATGCATAATTTGATTCAGATTGTGAAATACCCTTGGTTTTCTACTCTTCAATTAAAAACATGCATTTTTATCCATGCATTGAAAAATAAAAACATTATAAACTAGCAAGTTCTTATTCAGTCTTCAGAGTACTGCATTAATGTATTGTAACAAGATGCTGAATGAATAACATACTTCCAGCATTCCAGATGTGGACATGGAATTGATAGGTATGGAAAGCTAGGAAAAAAGATGAAGATTTTCAAATGGAGTTTAAAAGAGCTGTTGTGAAGTCATAAAAATATAACTGTGATGCCTTTATACTGTCTTGACTTAGAAGAAATTAAAAGAATAGTGACTCTGAAAGAGTTTCCTCTTTCTGTTGATGTAGAGAAGAGAAAAAGCACGTGATATCTGGAGACATAGGAGACAGTAAAGAAAGGATTCAATATGCTAGAAGCAGTTCTTACTGAGATCCAACTTAACAGTTCCCAGCCATGATACCAGAATGCAAGTAATTCTTTTGATCTACTGTAGAAACAAAGTAATGAAAATTTTTAGGACTGGAATGGTCTTTCTCTTTCATTACTGCAATGGTGGGTAGAGACTGGCGCTTTTCAGAGGAGCCAAACGCATTTTTATTGGTTTAGAAGAGGATTTATCCTTGTTGATGTTCTGTGGCTGTGTAGGGTGTAGAACAGATCCCCAGCACATTAGAAATGGAAGCAAACTGCAAATAAAATTGCCTCTAAAACAGCTGAGAGGTGAAACTAGATGTACCACTGATACCACTTTGCTGAATGAACAGGTACATCTTTTCCCTCCATGCTGAAATATCACCTGAGGGAAGACAAGTAGGACCTGAGAAAAGACATGTTTCAGATTGGGAATGTAATAAGCTGACAGTAGGGAAGAGGAAGGGAAGAATGATATGTTTGTGCCAAATAATTCTCAGATAGATAAAAATTAAACAATTTCAATTCCATCTGTCATTTCTTGTAATTTTTGCATGTCTAAGACAAGAAAGAATGATGCATCATCACTGATCAAGACTTTGCAGATATTGCTTGTAAAAAACCCTGGCTTGGGAAATTTTGAAGAACCAAAGCTAAAGGGAAGACCAAAATCACATTAACACTCATAAAAAAAGTTTTGCTCTCTGACAAATTTGCACACTGAAATACCTATCTAAGAGAGCAGTCCAGCGTCTTCATTGTTCATTTGAAATACTTAAATTCCAGAAACCATAGATTTATTTAAATTCTTCTCCCTAATTAAAATTTAATTACAACTGATTTATTGGAAATTAAGCACTTTAAAAAATCTCTGAGTCTTTGTAATTGGTCATTATATTATTTTTGTTCATTTCTCTAGACAGAAAATGGCTTCTTTGGAAACTCTTCACCAAGAATGATGAATCATTCATATGATGCTATGATATAATGACTCTCACAATGCACAGGTCTCGCCCTTTTTCACCCCACCCTACCCTGTATCTTGCCTCAGTTCACTATACTGTGCACACTTTTGATCTAGCCCATAGCAGTCAAAATGAAAGTTGACCTCCCATAGACCGAGCATCCCCTCTGATGTGCTGAGCTCAAGGTAATAGAGTTCCCAATGTGATCCTTTACTAAGACCATACCAAAAAGTAGGGGCAAAAATAGTATTTGCTTTTGTGCACCGCTATATATCTCATATCCTTTTTTGTTATCCATTGTTTTCCTTTGTGATTTTCCTGATTTCATGGCATTGGGTCTCTTTCAAAAGCTGACTTTTTATTCTCATCCTCATCTTTATCTAAATGGTTTGCTAGCCCTTTTGATACCTACATGGCATGAGCTGCAAACAACATAAATGGAACCTTTATACCATCTTCTGTTACTATAGAAAATATCAAATATAACTGAGCCCCAAAGAGTCCCACTTAGAGCCTTTAAGATGCCTTCTAATGTTGGCAATAACTAGATGTTACATGTGATTCTTTTCTGGTCAATTGCACACCTATCTGATGAAGATTCGATCTTCACCACCCTTCCTCAGTATGCTTCTGAGAATCACATAATCTTAGAATACCATTTGTGATGGTGACAAAAATTGTCCTGAAGTCAAAGTATCTTATATTTGCCACCATTCCCAAAGCTTGTTTTGCTTGATTTACTCTGGAAGAACTAATGTTAGATAGTTTTTATCACCATCTTGCCTTCTAGATATTTAAATTGACTGCTTAATGATTTGTTGCAGGGATTAAATTTAAGTGCTGTGAGGTATAATTTTTCATGTCCTCCATACTCTCCCTTTCAAGGATAAATAATATGTTTGTTATTCAGTTCTTCACAATTCCTAAACTTAATTGCTAGTGGTTCAGCTATTACATTGTCTAGTTCCTTTACTGCCCTAAATTGAATCAGGACTTCCTTGCTTGGATACATTTATTTAACCTAAAATGTATTTAGCCCAGGTTGCTTTTCGGGGGCTTTTTTTGCACATTTTATTTTTTAAATTAATGTATTTAAAGATTTGGTTACTATCAATAATTCATTTTTAAACTGAGACAAAGGTATTTATTGTTCAAGTTTTCTCTGCCTCATTCACTTTTAACTCCCCTTTTGTTTTTTTCTTTATGAACTGATCTATTCTTGTCTTTCTTTTAATCAATAGTACAACAATTTTTTATTCTGTGTCTCATTACAGTTTGTAAGGATATTGAATAAAACATAACATCAGTTGTGCATTTCTACGGTTTCACAGGTGTAATTCCATGTATAAGACAACTATGGTATGAATAACAGAATTGCCCTAGTGTTGCCCTCAAGGATTAAATCATGATATGAAGTAATTAGCAAACAAAGTATCTTTTACACTAGGAATTGCACCAGGATCCTGCCTAACAATTACACCTTTTCCTTTTGTCTTCTATCTCTCAACAAGGTTTAGTAAGGTTATATCAATTTGCACAAGGAGAAAATTTGGAGTTATGGAGCCTCCCAGTTTTTTGAATCTCTTGTGTAACAGAAAGCAGTTAGATATGCAGTTATACAGAGAGTACTTTCTCCTGTATATTTTAAATTCTGAACCCTGCCTTTTTCTTTGTGAACATACAGCAAAGTATTTACAGACTGAATGCAGTACAGATCATAGGAAGGGTGACCCATTAACCTGACAACACTTCAGAGTTTGTGCAGTTGTCCAACTTAAAAGGCAATTAAACCAATTGGTCTTTAAGGTACATACAAAACTCTTGGTTATAAAGACTGGATTTTAATCCCCTAAACACAAATCAGAACATAACCCCATTGCTCCAGCTTCTGGCTTGAACACCTCCTTTAGTTTCTTTTTTTGATGTTTTGTCCTTATTTTTTTTCTGCCAACAATCCTCTTGGTGCACTGTGTTCCTCCCAGACCATAGGCAATGCTGATGGGGTGTTCTTCTGTAACAAATAAAACTGAAACAGTCTAGGATTCATCTGTCAGCTTTGGTCTGTGCAGCTACAGGAGGAAGCCATGATGCTGCCTCCATGGGATAACTGCATTGCATCCACACAGAGGTATATGGTGCTTGGACTGTAGATCTCATGCCCACAACATGGCATGGAGGATGACCTCCTTCCCTTGATCCCTTCTACACACTTTTGTTAAAGTTCATACAAGTCTTGAATACATTTTGTCCTTGTGGTCAGCAGTTTAAAAGTAACCAGTCAAATGACATGTCTTTTTTTTTCCTGAAGCATGAGAAAATGGCTTACTTGGAAGAGTTTGCATAGTTTGTTCTCTTTCTCTTATAAGATGATAATTACACTATTACATGAGAGTATTACAGATCTTTTTTGTAAACTAATTTTTTCAAATGTAAATATAGTGTAGGTAGTGGCAGGATAATGTGCAGCTGCACTGAGGTATCTGACTGGCATATGTGAATCCAATAGCATCAGATGAAATTGTATAAAATCCAGTTACAGAAAAATGCATCTCACACACAGGTAAGAAATTCCTCCTTGAATCACATCTGACCTTCTAAAGGGCTATAACCATTTCTTGTCCAATTGAATTGGCAATGGTGGAAGTGAATGTGATAAGTCAAGGTACAGCAAGCACTGTTCGTGCTGTGCAAACATTACTGATGTAGGTTAAAGCATGACCTACAAAAATGACAAAGGCAGGAAAAAATTCAGAATCACAAACTCAGCAAATTGAAAAGATGCAAGAAAAATACTTTTGTTATGTGGACATACAAAATACGCTGAAAACTACAACATACCTCTAAAGATGACTATAGTGAATTTACTGCTTAAGTAACAGATTTTACCAGATTTTAAAGAAATGCTGTAGCTTCTAATACAAATAAATGAATGAAGCTATTTTCTCAGACACTGCTGTTTTCAGTGTGGCAAAAAACCAAAACCAGTCCCAAATATTCAAAATACTGCCTGTGTTTGCACTGCACTGGAAGGCTAGCTACAGTCTAAGGAGTCTGTTGATCATACACACAGCAGTTTCTCTATTATTCTGTAAATCTATTTGCTTAACTCTAGAAATTTCTCAGTTGCATGCTTTATGTTCTGAGACAACTATCTGATGAACCAAATTCCCATGCAGATTATCTGTAGGCTGATATGTTGGAGGTTAGGCATGCCTTTCAGTTGGAAGTCTTGCTTGAGAGAAGCTTCACAAGTGTCAGCTAACACAAAATTCTTCCACTTGGAATAAAATAACTTCATGCAACACAATAGTCTTGGCTCCGACTGCTTAGAAAACACCTTTACTTAGAATGATCTGTTCATGTAGACAGTAAATTGAACATGTACCTGCAGCATGTTCTTGCAGCAAACAAGAGTAACTGCATAAAACACAGCATTAGAAAAAGTGTAGTCAGAAGGTCAAGGCAATTGATTAAAGCAGTTATTTCCATCTATTTGGCATTTGTGATGCCCCACATGAACTCCTCTGTCCTTTCTGAGGTCCTCCGGAACAAGTAGGGGATCAGCCAAAAAATGAAGTATCCAACAGAGAGAGGATCACCACACTGGTCAGTGGGTTGGAGTACATGATGAAGGACAGTCTGGGAGAGCTGATTTTGCTCAGCATGGTGAAGACGAGTAAGTGAATTTAGTTTTGGCCCTAAACAACATAAAGAATGCAGACAAGTAAGGCTCTCAACTTTTTCTTTTTGAGCGAGACATTGCAAAAGGAGAAAGGGAAACTGTTACAAGTTGCAACACAGTAAATTCAATTAAAGAAGAAAAAAAATTATTCACAGGGAAAACGATTCACAGGGAAAACAGCAGGAGAAGAGTCCAAAGATGAGTTATCTCTATTGAGAACAAGGCTCTGACATATTAAGAAATTCCACATATGTTGAAGACCTGCAACAAATTCCGTGTCTCTAATCTTTACTTTAAACATATGCTATGCTGGTAAGGTCAGTAGTATACAGTAGATATTTATTGACTGGTCAGCTTAATCATGCCTACATTTTAATTGTATTTTGATTGATTTTAGAGAAATATGTTTCAATTTTAACAATACTTCATTGAAAGCCTGCCGATGATTTTGTACTATTTGTATAAGTAAAATAACATTACTATAAAAATAAAAATGTAATAAAACAACTTTTCTACATAAATAATTTGCAGATGATGATATTCATTCAGATCAGAAATAAACCTACATCTTCAAATTTAAAAACCCTTCCAGATGCAACACTTCCAGCTTCTGTGCAGCTCTAGTAGCAAGTAAGTGTCTGTGTTAAAGAACTGAGTCACCTTCAAAGCAAAAATTTACAGAAGGCATCAGAAGAACAAGGAGTTTTGCCTATAGAATTCTCCACTTGCTATAGAATATGGTATCTCCATGTGTTGCTAAGTGCCAAGTACGAGGAAAAGAAAGATTATTCTTCATCTGCCTCTTTATTTTTGCAGAAAGAATCCAGCCTTTTCTCCCCTGCTGCTCTGGGAAAACTATTATTGTTAATAGGTAACACCTTATCAGGTGTTAACATGATAGGCTATATCAAGCTCTTATGCAACATCAGTCAATGACAATGATTCAAAAGCAGCTGGTACCACATCCCAAGCATGGATGATCACTGTTTTGCTATTATTTAATGACTCCAGAAGAAGGGGGAATACTTTACAGAAAACAGGTTTAATGTGACACTTGGCTTTTTAGGGAGACAGATGTAAGGAGATACTGCACCAGTGTGCTAAGTCACTGTAAGGGCAAACCTGCTGTCTTCATTTCAGAAGGAATATGGAGAAGACATTCATGCATGATAGAGAAAAAAAATCCTGTTTGTGCCTAATGTAATGGAAAATTTGAGAATTATTCATGCATGTGAATATGTATGCAAATCTGACCCTGGTGATACTATCAAGGTCAGTGCATGGCAATCTGCTGAGTAAGTGCTAATCATTCAGCTTGAAATGTTACTTTATCAGAAAAGTAATTTTGTAAAAACCTCATGTCATTCCCTAGTTATTTTTCTCCTGTGATCTCCATGCCATGCTTGCTCCTATATCAAGTTTACATTCAGGATTTTTCTAGCTAAAGAATCTCCTTGTCAGTCAAATCATATTTTTGCCTTATGCAATGTTAATGCATCTGAGATAACAACTTAAAATTACTCAAGCTCTTAATATGGGAGTGACATTCTTTGTAGGACATTAACAGCTAAATTAAAGTATGGCACAGTGGTTGAAGTACTACTCAAATATCAAAACCAAGCCCTGTACTGAAACTGGGCTATATCAGGCCACAATCAAACTGAATAAGAATGATTATTGACTTCTTAGTACATATAAACTGAGGCTTTACAGAAAAGAAGAGCTCATACAAGAAGATCTGGAGGATGTAAGTAGAGGGAAAGATAACTTTGTAATTGGGAGATTTTTTTCCTTAACAACAGCATAAATGAAGCTTTGTTTACTTCTTTGAGAGCCCTAGAAACTTTAGGACACTACAGGGCACATCAAACTTAATAGCCTTTATTTTAGACCCACTGCAAGCATGCTGAAAAAACCAACAGGGTATGACTAAATTACCTTTTCTCTACTGTCTGATTACAGCAGGTGCACCTGTAAGTTCATGGTTTAGTTGTCATTGCTGTTTCCTTGGCCTACTTCAAAATCATCTTCCAGGCAGAACTACAGAGATAAGAATAGGGTTCCCTTTGTTAAATATCCTCTTCTTTCATGCAATAAATGCTTTTTCACCAGTATATGATCAATGGATGACTGTTCATCTCAAATTTGAGGTCTTAAGGACATGCGAATTTGTTCTTGATAAACCTCTAAAGGTTCCAATGAAACAGGTGACAAAACTGAAGACTCTTACTCATTAAAATGATGAAATTGCAATTTTTTGACCCATTTATGTGGGGTGTAATGATTGGAAGAATGAGTAGATAATGTAAAAACAGAGGTGGAGATTTGAGATGCTCCAGTTCTAGAATTTTTATCAGAAATGTTTACAGCTTATAGAAAGCACTGTAATTATTCATATATTAAAGCTAAAGCCTAGAGACTAATTTAGAGTAATTATGGACTTTAAGGGTGTGTTCCCTGTCAGACTATAGCATGTTGGGCAGTGATCAACAATAAACTTAAACAGAAGTCTGCAAAAATCCAAAGCAGTTTTTAAAAAGATGAGGGTTTTTTTGCCATTGCCGTTATGTGGTCTTAGAGAATCCATGTGAAATTAATAAGATTCCCACCTGAACAATGAACAGAGATAAACGATGTTCAGCCAAGGCAGCAGAAATAGAATCTGGAGCTCTGCTTCCTTAACCCAAGCAATTTCTTCTGTCTTTATCTGACTTGATCTTCAGCTACTGACTTCTCCCTTTGTTGTGGTCTAGCATGATAACAGGTGCAAGCTGCATGTTGGAGGTAAAGTTTACACAACCAATGAAAGGACAAGATAGAAAATGCTTATAAAACATTTCCTTTCTCTGCAGTTGCCGACACTCTCCTTGAAAGAAACTATCTTCCTATTCCCAGTCTATAGCCTTCATCTGTTCAAAGGATGTATTTAGGGAACAGAAACAACATGACATGATTAGAATACTGGCCATACAGTCATCCTACAAGGGACATTCCATTTCATTGTTCACATTGTACTTACACAGCAAGATCTGGGGAAAAAAAAAAAAAAAAAAAAAGGAAAAAAGGTGTGCAAAATTAATAGAATAACTTGAGAAAATATGAATTTGTCTGTATAAATTCTGTGAGTAACAGAAAGAGATGATTTTAACTATATTTAAAACAATATTTTTGGCTGTAAAACCTGCACAATATTTCAACATAAAATATGTAACGTATTGAAGTCAAAATATATTTGAACTGTGGCAAGATCAGCTATAATACAAATCAGTGATGTGAGCAATGCAAAATACTTCTTTCCAAGAAATCATTACATTATTATTACTATAAAACATACATAGTATTAAAGAATAAAACAACCTTAAAGTCAAGTGGTGCAGATGAATAATGCAACAGTTCTAAAAGAGGAATGCTTAAAATAGTAAAAAAGGAATGGAAAATATTCCTTAAGCATCTTTGCTGTCATAAAGGTTTGCAATGGAGAAAATTACCAAAATTCATTTCTGGAAATAGTTTTTTCTAACCATTTGTAAAAGGTTATTTTTAAAGCAATAATTTTGGATCAAATTTTCAAAAAAAAAAAAAAAAAGTAGAAAAGAAAAAGTGATGGACTTTATGTTTTGGAAGGACTGGAAAAATGCAACAAATTACTCTCCCAGAGATCATGATGGAAGGGGGTCATACCTAGGAAGAGAGATCAGAGAGCTTCTTGTCTTTTTGAAGCACAGATCTAGACTCATTCTGCCAGACAATTTCCCCTGTACAAGAGAACATTGAAAAGTAAATGCTTTTTTAATGTGTGGCTCTGTTTTCAATTATACAGGAAAAGTGCATTTCCAAAGCCCATTTATCTTGAATATGACATTGTCACCCTGTGCTGTTGGTTGCACGGATGCAAAGAAAATATTGATTAGAAATCAATGTAAGGCTTGTTTTTCTTGGTTTAGGTACTTTAGATAAATAAAATGAACTGCAAGGGGTGAATAAAACTTTAATGACTATGCTCCATAAAACCGACTAAGTGAAACTTTTTCAAGCCAAACTCAATTAACTCTTTACCTGGTTCTCATTTAATCTGTGCAAAATCAAAACCTTTTTGAGTAAAATGAGAGTTTAGATTATAGATTAGTTGGAGCTGACCCAGAGATCTTAATAGGGCTATTTTGTCCCTGCTGGAATGGGCTCACAGCATCATAACTGTCCTTAACATTGCAAAGGAGAAAGGACATACAGACACTGAGTTTCCATTCCACTCAAGATAATGGAAGTCTTGACAATGAGATGATGGTGTTTACTCTGTGTATAAGTGACTGATGTGCTCAAGAGTATAATTATCTAGACATTTAATGGTAGTCCAGTTTGTGAACAAGTACTCCAGATATTTCAGCTAATAAAACTTTGCATCTCGGAGATGACAGCCCTGATGTATTTCATATGGGCACATGCGTACACTATTTACACTCTGAGTTATTTTCTGGACTTAGGTGAAAAGAGTAGATACAAATATCTGTTAAGTGTGGGAGCTTCTTAGTTACAAATGAGGTGCCTCATAACGTTTCGCTAGACACAGTCTGAGAGGAGGATACAAAATTGTTCTTGTCCAGGGATGATATCCCTGGTCAGAAGCAGTAGTTCCCCTGAACTTCACCAGTCCAAGAAAAATTATGCAGAGGGGCCAGCGGAGAAAGAAGAATAGCAAATTAAGAATACTATGGTTCAGGTAACAGGAGGGAGGGAAAGACATGCAGACACTGTCAGGAGGTTGAAAATTCTTTCTGTTCTAATTCTTCCTGCCATTCTTAATTATTTATATAAAATGAATATCTTTATTCAGAACACACCATTCTAGTTCAGAATATCCTACAATAAATTTGTTTGGAGTCCTAATATGGGTGAAATCCTCCCAGAAAAGAACTGATTTCAATCAGAACATCCCACATTAATTCCCTAATCAGTGAGACTGTTAAAAAAAAGAAAAAATGATACTTCCTCTGGGATGTTTGTTAATCTTCTGTTTTCTTCTCTCCTATCTAAAACTGTCTGGTCAATTCAGGTAGTTTACCCACATTACACTATTCTTCCAAGTGAACAAGGAAGAAGTTTCCCAGATTTGCCAGACCTTGGAAAGAAGATATTTCTGAGACCCTGCCCTTGCATTGGGAGAGTTGCTGCTTAAACCTGGGTTTTTCCCAGAAATTAGTGGACTTAATAGTTACTCTGAGTGGGCTGTTTTATTAAAAACAAACAAACCAAACAACAACAAAGCCCCGAAACTCTTGCCTATTTTCATTAAGTTTATGTTACAAGTCACAGACTTTATGCACTGGAATGATAACAAATTTCAAAACCTCACAAGACAATATTCTTCAGCCAATGCAGCCCTTTTCCTTAACTTGGCCACTATTATAAGTGAAAACAGCCTGAGAAGGGCTGAACCAAGTGTACCCATCAGCTGGTGATCTGATTGGTGTGCAGTATCCTCATCCCTGTCCTTCAACCCTTCTGGTGCCAGTTAACTTCTTTGTCCAGGTTTCTCCACACCTGTCTCATCCAACACACTGGACCTCAGCCCAGACTGAAGAGCAGAAACACAGGCAAAATAGGAATTACCCAGGCCACTGTTGTAGGGGAAACTCTTCAAAGTTTGATACTTGAACACAGTTGTAGAAAAGTGACCACTGGCCCTTCTCCTTTCCTAGCTCCTTATAGTATCCATCTGCAGGTAACACCAGGCTCATCCTGGTACCACTGCTCAGTGGCTAATAGCAAAAATCATTACAGGACTCTGACAGGCTTGGTGCTGTGACCCCTTCCCTGGGAAGCCTGTTCCAGTGCCCAAACAACCCCGGGTTGAAGTACTTTTTCTAATATCCAACCTAAACCTCTTCTGACACTGTTTCATGCCATTCCCTCAGGATCAGTGCCTGCCCTTTTACTTCCCCTCACAAGGAGGTTGTAGACTGTGATGAGGTCTCCCCTCAATCTCCTCTTCTCCAGGCTGAAGAAGCCAAGTGACCTCAGCCACTCTTCGTAGGGCTTCCACTTCAGGTCCTTCATCTAGAGACTTCTTTGTAGCCCTCCTATTGACACTTTCTAATAGGTTTATATCTTTCTTATATTGTGGCATCAAAGACACCAAAGCTCATTATGAGATACTGGATTCGAATCTGAGTTATATATTTATATGGGTCAGAGTCAACTCACTGTAAATGAGCGTGTAGGGGAAGGGCTGGCCTGGCCCTGCAGGCACATGGTGGAGCCTGCCGAGAGCACATGGGCTGCAGCCACATGGCCACAGGAGTCATGTGGCTGGGCTGTCAGTCAAGGAAGGTCTGACTGGTAATCTGCCAACACCNGTCAAGGAAGGTCTGACTGGTAATCTGCCCACACCATAGCCCCTGGAGCCCCTGACTGGCTGTGACATCCCTCATTTGGCTAAGGGAACAGTGAGTGGTCAGTGAACCAAAGGTCCCGCCTGGAGGGAGCGGCCACAGTGACCAAAGTCTATAAACAGGCACACACAAGGGGTGGGTTTGGTGGTTGGTTGGTGTGTTACGAGTTGTCACCATGTGACCTTCTAAGTGGTAATTATGTTTTTCCCTCTTTTTCTCTCTTTATTCTTTCTTCTCTTAATCTTTCTTCCTTTATTCTTTTCTTCCTCTGGTGGATAACTTAAACACATATTGTCTGTACTTCACTTAGGTGACATGGAGTTTGTGTTTGCTGGGTATAACAGGAGTTCTCTATAGTGATGCTTGTTAGTCGTGGTAATATATTGTAATGCTTTTGTGAAGTTCCATGTTAGTTTTGTAAAACCCTTTTTGCCAAAACACCTATATTCTCATTAAATTAAAAGAAATCTCTTAGAGAAAAATGTGTAGTTTTTCTCTGAATGTGGACTCAAGGTGTCAAAGAACCAAAGGCTTTATAAGAGTTCATGTGAGCAAAATCTCTTTGAGGCAAGAATTAAAATGTGCACCTGGTACAGTCTAGGGTTTTGGGACTGGGGTGTAACACTCATCAAGGTTCTCACAGCTACAGTGTGGTTGGAACCCCCTATCTATCACAGCAGCCTCTGATTCTGATCTTTTTGACTGAAATAAATGCTCGGTCTGAACATAAAGTCTGTACAGCTCAAACAGATGTAGGCACTGTTTGTGCATAAATAGTGCAGAGAAAAAAGATCTGCACTGCTCTTTCATCTTCTCTTTTCTTTTATAATCCTAAAACTGATTAGATTGTAATGCAGACTCAGCCCTTCTCTGTTGGTTATTTTTAATGTAAAGATTTGTATCTACTCTGTATAGTGCAAAGTAGCACCTGAAATCATAACCTTACTTTGTTTTGTCACTTCTTAAAAGCAAAGTTAGAGAAACAAATAAGGTCCTTAAAATTCTAGCCTGTGATATCTAGTGTGCACATTCTAGTGTGGAATGAATTTATCATAGCAACTCTACCACAGAAGAAATACCATTCAAGCTACACAGACTGTAAAGAGTGTGTTTTCAACCTACTCTGCCTGCAGGTTTTCCTGACAGAAAATGCCCTTCCCGTGCCTTGCATCCATATAGGCCGGCTGAGATACCCTGGGCTGGCAACGATTCTACCTCCTTCTGGAAACAATGATAAAAAAATTCCTATTTTCACTGCTGATGGGCAGCTGGCTTCATTTTTACTTCTGTCCCTAAAAAGTCCATCCTGACCCTTGGCTGAGCACTGCAGAACTCCCCTTGCCTACGGAGTCCTCATGAAACCAGGAACTCCAAGAAGGATGCTGAAAAGGGATTGGAAAATGGACAGGTGTGCTCAGAAAATTTTTTGACAATTTTTCTGAGTAAGGAGTAAGGAAGTGTACGTATGCTGTGTCTGCTCAGATAGCAAAAATCTATAATTGTGACAGTGTCCTGGTTGTAGTGACCAGGACCAGTTTGTCACTGTGTGGGTGTGGCTAAGACTGTGTATTCTACACCCTCTATGTAATTTCTCATGAACTGTTAACAATAGATCATTTGCAGCAGCTTTCTGGGGCACACCTGACCCCTCAGGCTACAGGGTGGATGTTTGGGAACTTCTGTGAGATAAGAAAGGTTTCCTGTCTTCACACCAATGACTTCGGTATGATAATGCCCCTCTGGAGAGCCATTAGCACCTTCACGCCCAGCCTGAAGGGTCATGTCTGCTAATGGGCCATCAGGGTTTCCAAAAATATGCCATTGTAATGGTCAGAAATGAGACCCTTATCCGGGGGCAGTGGACAAGAATCCGTTTATTGATTACAAATCTCGATGTATATATACATATTACAATAAGGAGGTTGAGTTATGCTAAGAACTGGGATGGGACATTACAATTAGGAGAATACATTATGTTAACTAAGGGGGGACTGAGGAACACAAGATTAGCCCTTATTTATAAACATGAGATAGAGGGAACAAAGGGATTGATAAGGCAGGTTTCTGTTTGGGCCGGGAGTATACAGGAGTTGCAGATCTTGTCAAATGCAGGCAGCCTCGGAGATTGTGGTGGCGGACGCCTGCAGGCTGGATTAAACCTTATCGAACTAGGATAGCTCTTTCAACATTCTCCCCAAGGTTTTGCAGACATCCCAGACAGACCCTTTGCCACCAAGCTGGTTTCTGTCCCTTCATGCCATGATTCACCTTACACAATAAATCAACCATTGTGAAACTCCCCACCCTGGGGGAGGTACTGGGCACTCCCACTTGAGCCTAAGCATATATATACTGGGGGTCTTGGGACTGGACTCACTCACTCGCCGGATCCAGAGGAGGACCAGAGCCTCAGCAGGACTGCGACTGCCACTCTTGACCAGACTGTGATCATCATCCTCAGGAACAGGTTTCCTTTTTCCTTTTACTGTGTACTCAGGGGGGCAGGTGGTGCTCAGCACAGGGGTTGGCGAGCTCCATTCTGTTTGTGGCCCAGGGTGCTGGGTTACACACCTGTTTCTGTGGGTCAAAAACGGGCTTTTCCCTCTGTACCCTTGTACTTATTGTGATCTTTTTATTAAATTGTAGTTCTGACTTGCAGTCTTTTTGTGAGTTGGGTTCATTTCTCCTGCTGGTTTACCTTTAAACTAGTACAGACATGAAGATTGAAATAAAATTCTGTGTGTTTCAGAGGAACAGTGTTGGTGAGAGAATAAAGGAGGGGACCGTTGGTATTATATGGAACATAATTAAACAAGCAAACTAGTATCTCTCACATACAAGAAGTCCTTCATCTTTTCTCATATCTGGTCAACCACTACTTTACCACAGATAAATTTTTTGTTACTGCATTTTTTTCCCCAGCAGTCCTTTGGCTATATAAATGTAAAAGTGAAGGTCAAGGTATTAACAAGACAGCAGGTATGCAAGGAAGAGTAAGAAATCCTGAAAACATTGCAAAACTGGAAGTCTGAGTGGATCAAAGCCAACGTACCTGCACCACCACCCCCCTTTTAATTTTTGCAAATAAATTCAGATAAATGCAAATATATGCATTTTAAGTATGTGCCCCTTTGCTCAGTAGGATAACAGATGTGTAAATCATGGCGTGCAGAGATTTCTCACAAGCTACTAACAGACTGTTGAAAGAATCTGAAATGTTTTTAAAGAATATGAAATGGTTTTGCTTGTTAAAGAACAGTTCAATAGTAAGAAACTTTCAGGTAACTGAAAAGTGTTCTCTCACTAGAGACACTTTCATCTACTCATCTTCATATCTCCGCTTTTCCCTTTATGTCTTTGGTCTTTCAAGTCCCTCCTTATGTAGATTTTTCCACCCTGCTTTCCAGAGATTATCTGCTATAAATTGAATGCCTACCATGTACCCTATATTTTAACACTTTGTTGATGCCAGACCTTTTGGTGTTCTACAGGAAATTTGTGTGCTTATATCACCTAGTATAAACCATGTCTACCTCTTGGGGAACAGTATGTTTTTGACACACTGTCAACTCAATAAATAACACATTTTTCCCTTCCATCTTTTAAGGTTTTCCGATAGCAATTTGTGGCCAACTCCCTCAAGAAGCCTTAAAGTGACATAACAAATAAAAGTCCCATTTAAACAATGCATTTGAACAATACCTTGCTTTACAGTTCACATGTCTTTAAGATAACAAACGACAGATTTCTGGAGGATATGGGTTGTAATCCCTATAGATATAAAACCAGCACACTTTCAATTTATGCTTTCCTTGGCAAAGAATGCTGTTTATTTTCACAAATATTTGCAGGCACATTTCCATATTTCACAAGGGAGGAAAAGGACAGATCTTCCACTGCAGAAGAGCTTTCAGCAGAGGAAATTAATCTCTTAAATGTGTTACTACTAGAGTTGGATAAGCAATTTCTTTACTGAGCCAAGCATTTTCCTTATATTTTGTGCTTCAAACTCTTGTGAAAATTATGTGATTTCCCTTAATATATTTATGTGTAACTGTCCAAATGAATTGCAACCTGCTGTTATTCATTATTGTTGTGTATGTCTTGGTCATTTTGCTTCAAGAAACTCACTGAAAAGCCAACAACTTTTAGCACTTAGAATGTCTTTTTTGATTATAGAAATGGGAAAAGAGGAACAAAAATCATGTCTGTGTGAGAGAGCCAAGGAAAGCATACTTTTTGATTTTTCCTTGTGAAAAGTGGGGATGATGGCATTTTCTTTTTCCTTAAACCATGTCATTTCAAGGAATAGTTTTTGAGCACAGCTGGATAAACAAGTGAGTTAGCATGATGAAGAGGCCAACTTCAGGCAGAGGGAAGGATGAGTGGAAAGAGAGGACTAGTCTGGACCTCCAGCTGGGTGAAAAATGAAGATGAGGAATGATATACTGAGGGAAGAAGTCACACCACAACCTATAATGTGGAACCACTGCATTTATTAAAATGCCTGTTCCTCCCTTTGGAATTCCACACCAAACACTAATCTTGATTGTCTGGTCAGTTGAGTACAGAAGTTTGTCTGAAAAATGAGCAGCTGGGAGCTGCTCTGTGTGGTACCTTTATGTCTTTTATGCAAAAAAAGGTAACATTTCAGACAGTGTCCAAGAATAAGTCAAATTCATCTATCTTCTGTTTACCATCAGTCATGAAACAGAGTGATTTTTTTCTTTTCTTTAGGGGGTTAACTTCTCTGGACTTCAGAGGCTGCAGCTTTCTAGTTTCTCTTAGACTGTAGATATTCTAAAGAAAGGACATTAAGACAGTGATAATGATGATGTGTGTAAAAATGTCCTGATTTAATATTAATAATTTCATATTTTAAATGGGAATAAAGCAACCACTAGAATAGCAATAAACAATGTAAAAAGTAATGCTCAAGTGTATCTTCCACCAAAGTGATTACATTTTTCTTCCTGGTGTTACAGCTCAGAAAGCTTGAAAACACTTGCTAAGAAGTACTATTTTGAGTATAGATTGATTTGTTTCTTGACATGCATCACCAATGCCTGCAAATATCAAGGCACTGCTTTCTATGTCTTCCACACTAAGTACAGTGTCGTATATCTTAAGTACAGTTTGTTGTGTACAAGAATAGCAAACCCCAGTGCTTTCTACACTGCCTGAATGCTCCCAAAGTTCTCCCCATCCTACTTTCTCCCTGCTGTTGTATATCCTAATGTTATCTCACCACTATGTTTTGTTGGCTTAAATACTTATCTTCTTTTTCTCTCAAAATAACACATACTTTTCTAGATACACAAATCTGGGGAAAAACTGGAGGTAAATTTACCAGGAATTTTGACATGAAAAGCAGATTACTTTCTTCTGGCTGATGCATTTTTCCCTGTTACTCAGTCAGAGCTGCTTGATTATACAGAAGACACGTCAGTTGTTATTCACATACAAAGCACCTTCTTGCTGTCAAGGAATTTCAGTGAATTATAAATTTCTTTCAGTCAATCAACAGTAAGTGTGCATGAAAATGTTTGGATGATTAATGTGGATTAGCATTCCTAGTTCCTAAAGCTTATACAATGCATTCAAAGTAGTAAAACTGAATAAAACCTGCCCTCTATCTCCATGTCAGGTAACTAGTCTTTGCCAGTTAAGTTCCAGAAGGCTGGTATGGGGAAGGATTTGGTGCAGATCTGGATTTATTGGAGGGTGTGAATAGAGCAGAAGTCCTGCCATCTCTCAAAAATAGCACTAACAAAAGCATTAATGCGTCAATATCAAGTGAAGCAGTCAAAAACTACATCACAGGCCCCTTGGAGCACACTCACCACAATGGAGAGCAGAAACAGATAGTGGAATATGCCAAAGGTTTCTGGCAGGAGAGGAAGAATTTTCATACCTGCCAGTGGGAAGACTACCAGGAAAATGTGTGGAAAGGGGAAAATATATTTTGTCCAATGTTTTTTCTTTCAAACTTCAATGCTGTGCTAAGAATTCCACCTTTTAATTTTATTTAATTAAATAAAATTCCATTTTATTTAATGACTGTATGTATAAAATTCATCACATTCCCATATTCAAAAAATATTTTAACATTTTCAACAAAGAATCAGACTAGAAAACACCCAACAAGTTAAAGACAACAATAGCTGAAATAAAGGTAATCAGTCCCAAAAATTGAAAAGTAACCAGCTTTCCCTGAAAGAGGACAAAGACAAAAACAGCACTCCAGAGAAGCCTTGGCTTACCTGCTCATTAATTGAAAGGTTTTTTCCCGAGGTAGATACACCCATTTTCAAAATAAGAATCAGGCTATGCAGCAGTTACTGAAGGACACATACAGCAGAAAAGAAAAGGATGATCACTTTGGAGGTCAGCAAACAGGTGCAGCTATGGGGTTTAAATGTCCTCAGGTCTCCCTTCTGTATGATCAGCAACCATGGGTCAGTTCCTGCCACACTTACATCCTTCAGATCAGTTCAAAGAAATCTAATCCAGCATTAGTAGAAACCTAAGCATTTTAGATTCCATGCTATGCAGTGGGAAGAAATGGATGCTATGTTCCTTTTTAGAATACTGTTTGTATCATATAATCTGGGATGATATGATTCGGAGCCACTCGAGTAGAAGAAATTTAAACTAAACAGTACCAGCCACCACTTATGCTATAAGTTCCAAAAAAGAGCTTTTTTTCTGTCAATTAAATGTGTTGAATCTTGTGTAAAAATTAAGTGCTTTTCACTTCATGTTTTGCAAGCTTACAACAAATGAAGATGTGTAAAGGCTGTCTGATTATTTCAGGGAAATTTTAATGATGCAGCTAAAATTTAAATAACAAAATCTCTGTTAGATACCAATACCAAAAATAATAAATTAAATTTCTAACATGCATGGGCTCATAAAATTGTATATATGTGAAAAATATTCACAGGAAATCATCTTGACAAAATAAATGATTAATTGATAGCTTCTCATAGAAAAACCTGTTTGAGTACCCTATCAGTATCCAAATTCTTTTAGTACGGATTAAGAAGATGCATAGACAATGACACATCTATCTCATTACCAAACAGCAAAGGTCAGTATCTTTCTCTAAATAGGAAACAGGACTGTTTTATACTTCTAAAATCATAACACTACTGTACTAATTCTGTATTGGAAATTCTTAGTGAAGACCCTGGCCCTTGTCCTAAGTAGAAAGCAACCTTAGAGGTAGAACAGACATCTACACCTAAGTTAATCATCTCCCATCAAGGCATACAAGAGGCACTTGAAGGGCACAATTCATCCTTTTAGCCACTTCCTTTCAGCTGGAACTGCTGTCCTCAATAAACAGTCCTTAGAATTGCCAGTCCCTCTCTTAGACAGCAAAGTTTTCATGGTCTGGCGATGCAAATGTCAGCTAGATAAGGTCCCTAATTCTTGGTGTTTTGTGGTTTTGTTTGTTTTGGTGACTTGTTTTTATCGGGTTTTTTTGTGGGGGTGTTATTTGTTTGCTTACTATTTGGTTTGGTTTGGTTTTTTCTCAGAGTTTTAATTCTTGGTATATCATCCATCATTCTGAAGTTATTTACCAAACAGTAATTAGGACCATAAGACCCAAGACTGAAACCAGTACATATAGTATGCTGCTAATCAGCTAGTTATGTCTCTGTATCCAATTCTTAACTTTGAGTTTACATCTTGTCACTTTGGCTTTTGCCACATTGTTCTTCCTTCATGAAGAACAGTTGGGATAGCATCACCTTCTGGAGGCTCTGAAAGCATCTGCTAAGGAACTTCAGATCATTCCATTAGTCCCTAGTCTTGCTTGTACTGTCTTTTTCAGTTTAATGCATGTCACCCTCTCTCTTATTCCTGGATATCTCCTTTATATCTTTTCTTGTGAGATTTTCTGAGGTCCCTTCTTTTATACTGCACCATGACTGATGGTAAAACTTTAATTCTGTCTCCAAGAACTGGCACTTTGGGTCTTCTTGTCCTGGGTCTGTCTGTAAATCTTCAGAAAAGCCTCTTCATCCCATCAAGCCTTATAACCCACATATGGACTGAATCATTACTGCCAGCTGTATCTCTAGTTCTCCCACTCAAGTGCTGGTTTTCTCTCCTCTGCTTTCTGGCCTCCATGGCTTCAAAAGCTTGAAAAACATTACTTGAGTGTTCCATAAAGAGTTGAAAATTAGAAATTAAAAACAACCTAAAAATGTGTAGGGTTTACATCATTGTTTTAGGCCAGTCTTGTGACTTTTTAATTGTCTGACTCACAGTTTTTGAATACTTACAGATGGGAATACCATCACTCGCAGTGTCATAGGGAGATATAGAAAGGCTTGGAGCTCCTTATCCCAGCTTGACAGTATGGTCAGTATGTGTAAGCAACACAAAACATATATATACTTTCAATAAATAGATAAAAAAATCAGAAGAGATTTAAACTTTCTACAGAAAATAATAGGGATCAATGAAAGTAATACAGATCCTGGAAAAATACAAGACATCTATAGAATAAAAGACATGGATTTCCTTTGAGTTTTTTGGCCCCTGTATGACTTTTCAATATAGTTGCTTATATAGCCTTAATGTGACATTATTGTAATAGTGTACATATTGAATATATAAAACACTGCTTTACATTTCTGTAGATTCAGAGCTAGAATTCAGCTGTCATACATGATTCTGTATATTCTATCATTAAGCATAATGAAGAAAATGCTGTCCCTTTTTCAAAAATTTGAAACAAATTCCTGTTTAAGTAAAAAATCTACTATATATTTATGTAGTCATTTACTAAGATAAAATTAAGCAGGCTGATGACTTGTGTAATAAAAAGAAGATTGAAGTAATAAGTTCTTTAAGGTCAAATCCACTGGCCATTAGCTGAATATCTGCAGCATTAATTTGTGTAGTTGTAACAGAAGCAATGCTTTAATGCACTCATCTGAGAATGATATTTCAAGATGAAAACAAGAGAAGACTGACAGGTTAATGCTTTCATTGGAATGATTTTCCAAACAAAATGTCTGTATATTCTGTAATTTCTGAACAGCTTAACTCTTTCCCCATGAATACCTATCATATTTTGTGAGTATCCTAGCTCAAAATGTGTTTCAGTTCATAGCTTCTCCAAGTTGGTTGAATGTGTTTTATTTGACATAAGACTCAACAGCTTTCCCTACTCTATGTTATCTAGTTAGCTCAAAATCATGAAGATGAACTGTGATGATCTTAAATGGAAAATTTAAACACATGGTTACATTACCATCCTTTAGCACTTCATCATGACATTCAGTGGTTTTTTTGTGTCAAGAATATCAAATTGCTCAAATCCAGACATTGCATATATTTCTCAGTGAGTACAATAACTGAAGAGTTTTGTGAGATATATCCAAGTACCCTGTGGTCTTAGAAAAGAACCGCTTTGTGCAGATACAATAGCTTGTGAAATGTGATTAAATGTGATAACGCCTTATGGCAGACACTGTAGACTTTTGCTATTATCCCTCAGAAACAAAGAAAATAATCTCCATCACAGATGCCCATCCAAGAGCATGTCTATTACTTTTATTTTTTTTATGTAGCCTTTTATGTCTTACTGAAATGTTTTTTAGGAAGAGGCTCTACATTTTGAATCAATATTTCTTTATGTCCCAGGGGCCCGGCTTTGCTCCTCCATTGTCACTTTGCTTTACAGATATTAACCTCCCACATGTAGACTAAAACAACCGGGGGCACATTCATATTTCAATGTATAATGTAAAAACTCATGTATCAAACTGGGACAGAACAGTAAAAATAAACATTTTACATATGCTTGAAGTAAATAAATGTGTCCCCTGTCAGAACTTACAATATTTTTATCATTTTTGTTGTAAACACTCACCAGAATAAATACAGATTATGACAGGGCTGTGATATAGCAATTACTGCTCTATAAACTCAGTGGATATTAATTCTTTAATAAAATAGTATGAAAAACAATTTCATGGAGACGAAATTCTTCATGTGCACTGCTTGAATTACAGCAGGATATTGGAAATACACACATTTCAAGTTGAAAGCAGCACTCAGGTGGGGAAGGCTTGGAAGGTGGCACATGCTCTTCCCCTAAAAGGGCTGACAGAAAAGTATTGATGGAAAGGAATTATGTCAAGGCAACACATCTTCCTCTCACATCTACAAGCATGAACAAATGAGACCGAACACATTACAGACCATAAAGAAGGAAGAGCTGTTAGGAGGGAACATGCTCAGATAACTCTATCAAACCAACTTTTTCATAGAAACTCTTTCTTCAAATCCCTATGAGAAAAATAATAAGTCATAAAAATCCCCGGGAAAGAACTTAAAGCAGCCCTTCTTAAGGATTGCAGCTCTGACTCCCTCAAATGAGCACGAAACCTTGTTCTCACACCAGGAGGATAAGGGTACTGAGGAGTACACAGAAAGTTCCAAATTGCAGATCTGCTTATTTCTGGCCTTGCAAGATATCTTGAACAAATCATGCTGGTTACTTTCTTTTTCTCTTGGGAATGCTCACAAAAGCATTCTGGTGCTTAAACTTGAGCAATACCACTGCAAGATTACACAAAAAACTTAATCCATCTAATAGTGTTGGATCGGGTTTTCTCCTTTGATCTCTCTCCAGTGTTATGTTCTCTCGGGAAGAGTTTGTAAAGGCTTTGTTCTTTCTCAGAAACTAAGCATCCTTTGCATATCTAAACTATGTCATTTATTTCTTCTGGGGAGATTGTGCAGATTTGATTATACAGTTAAATAATTAAGTAGATTTACTTGAAAAACTCAAATAACTTGAGGAGGAATGTCAAATATGGACAAGCTGACTACTATATATTTGTGGTTTATAGTGAATAAAATGACTGATGTGAAAGGTATATATTCTCATCTCAAGGGCAGCGGGGGAGTCATTCTTACTGTCCAGTTGTTGCAGTAGAAAATTACTATCTTTCTACGACAGTACCTATTACTTTGAAAATAGATAGAATTAAATAAATAAAGATATATGTTCTTTTCATAGTACTAATGAAAGTTTTCCATGAGTCCTACCCAGAAAAATATGAATATATTTATTATATTGCCAGAATTGTTTAAAATGTTTGTGGCAAAATTGTTCAAAGATTATAAAGAAGACACTTGAAGAAAACTAAATATTAAGAAGAAACTGTGGTACAGATTTCTCTCTGACTGAGATATGCAATTTACATGTAATGCAACTTTTCTGTGATCATTTAGATTTGTTTTTATTCTGAAACTTCAGATTCCAAAATTTGAGTTTAAGGTCTAGGCAGTCACCTTGGAAGATAGAGGTTCTGTCTCAACCTGAGGGATATCAAACAGAGAGGTCTACCTAGCAGCCAGCTTCCCTGGCCGTTAGGTTATTGCCTTGATGAAGGGAGTGTGTGAGGATGGAAGAAGAGGATAAGTTCCTGCCAAGAGCAAGTAATCTGTCAAGACAGGTCTGATAGACCAGGAGGATATCAAAGCACAGAGAGTTAGGCTGCAGCCTGATGGTGAGAACACTTGGCAATGAGTGAGGAGGTCAGAGCTCTTCCTGAGGCATTGCTGTTTTATTTCTGCAGCCCTCGTTTGGATCTTCATTTCACTGAAAAAAGAAAACAAGAAATCAAATAATATATCTTTCGTGTCAGAATGGATTACCTCCTCAGTGGAATGACAACACTTGCTGACAAACAGAAGCCAGGTGGTATAATATATGAATTTTTACTGTGCGTACCATCTCATGAAGTTTTGTTTATAGCATCATATTGCCACTGACAGTAATATTGGCATGTAGGCTGAAAAACAGTTGCTTGGTGGAAGCAAGGCATAATGAATAATGATAAATATCTATCCCAAAGGCAGATGGTACATGTCAAGTGCTATGTCAGTCACCTTTTTTTTGGACTTACTTAACATCTCAATGAACATATTGAGAAAGGACATAAATAACATGGCATTCAAATTTGTAGATGATAGTACACATGGATATTTTATGAAAACTGAGCATTGACAGTTCTGTGAAGGTTGTGGCATAATGAAATTAATTTTGGGGACAATGCAGGTGAAGTGGCAAAATGTAAATGGATATTGATGGGGAAGAGGAACCTGAAAAGGCAGTGAAGCACAGAAAGTGAGATAAATCCCCAGTTCAGACATCCTCTAATGAAATATCCTGGGCTTGTTCTCTTTCACTAAGCTTTACCACACATGCCAACTTCAAAACAATCCTTCCATTTACCTCTGTTAAAATTTTTGCCTAAGCCATACTACCCTCCTTCCACCACTACTCCTGCTTCTGTCTCTTTGGTTTCTTTTCTTTCATCCAAATGCTTCAAATTTCTAATGCCACAGGTTTTGTCTGGGAAAAAAAATTATTCCACTACACCAATTCAGTGACCAGTATCCTCTATAATGTAGACCTATGCTGTGCTTCCCCTTCCCACTGTCTCCTCTCTTGTACTTGTGAGACTATGTTAGTCTGAAATAGAGCAAGAATAAAAGCATCTGGACAGAGTGAGCTCCCTCTCTCCTGGGGAAGATATTAAATCATCTAAGGGCCCTAACTGCAGCTCGGGCGTTTTAGATGAGGCAGTTCCATCTCCTTCTTTGGCATCTCTGATATGTTCAGTTTCTCGATTGCTTATATAAGATTGAAGGCATCTGTTATCTTTCTCCTGTCCTTGCATAATGATACTGAATCTGTAATCACACAGGCTCTTTATTTCATTCAGGTGGTCACTTTTCAAAGTGATTGCAAGAGATAAATTGGGATTTTTCATTTAGCATTACACAGTACAGAAAGCTTATACCTTTTTTGCTCTTCTAGAAAAACAAGGGCCAAATCAGGTTTTGGCTTTATTCCAAATGTTATTCATCAGGAAAAGCTGTTTTTATGACAACAGTCATACCATGAAATCAAGTGATTTCACAAAATAAACATGAAATAAAAATACATTATGTTAAATAGTCTGAGCTGGGAAAAGTTAAATTCTTCACAATATGTATATTTGCTTATCTTTTTATTTCACAAGCATATATATGGATTAGTGTTCAGGGACAAATATACATTTTAGATTTGGTCATTTCACCCTTTTATAGGCAAATTTCTGATATTTTCTGAGCTATAATTAGTCCCAATTTGAAATTGTTCCACATTTGCAGACTTCAGGTTTTTTACAACCTCGAGGTACTATACTCTGATACACAAAAATTAAAGTCATAGCAGTGCATTCTTTTCAAATCTGTATCACAATATGTATTCCAGCAGGTTATTTCATAATTAAAGGGTTGCACTGAAGACACGATAATAGGAAGGGCACTAGGAACATAGGAAAACTTCTGAAACATAACAGTAGGAATCCAGTTAACGCTTCTGAAAGTGATAATTATCACCAACCCATACAATTTCTCATGAGGGAATAATTCTTCAGTATGTGTGGTGCCAGGGTTGTGAAGTTACCTGCATGGATCAGGAATGGTAAAACTGCAGAGACAGTGCTTTTACAACATTAAGAGAGAGTGAAGGTAGGGCAATGCACTGCACTACAAGGATTTTACTCATCACTTACTAAAAGTAGATCTCAGCAGTGTCATTCTGCTCACTGCCATAGGAGAGCAGAATTAGGGTAAGCAAGATCACAACTTCAAAGTAAATAGGCATGGCTTATTTATACTGTGAGTAATTTTGTGAGGGATTACTTTGATACATTTTCACATGGGCCAAAAAGAACTATGAAGTCACTGCAACCCATCACTTCAGCTGTCATGGGACACTATTTTTATGTCAGTTATCCTATTCCAAGTCCAACAAGCAAAGCGTGTATTGCTAGGAAAACCAATACGTTATTTGCCCTGTAGAAGTGTGGCAAGGCCAAGATGAGGTGTCACTGGAAGAGCCAGGCAGTATTCTCAGAGGTTCACAAGCAGTCAGCATTAAATTCAGAAGACGAAGGCAAAACATAGGTAGTATTTTCTGATCTAACTTGAAAAAAAACCTCTCCCCACTGGCCTTAAATCCAGCCATCAGCACAGCAATAAATTTGTCAGGCTGTCCAGTCAGCGCTATGAAAGAAAATTTGCTCTGCTTGGTAGCACTGGTGGGTACCCTTCCAATGTTCTCCTTCTGGCTCCAGCCAGCCCTTAGCACTTTGAAGGAGCACAGGAATTAATGCATTTGGCCCATACAGTGTATGGAAAAAACAATCCTTTCTGAAGCTGGCAGAAATGACTGAATCCCTGGAGCATCCAGTACCTCAGTTCAGTAATGAGAGTGTTCTGGGTGATGCAGGGAAAGGCAGAGCTTTCTCTCTTCCTTGGCCTGTGAAGAACAAGCAGAGGTTTTTCTCCATGTTGGAATGGCATTTTGAATATGCTTGTGACAAAATAAAGGTATACATCCAGCAGGCAGGAAATCAAATTTTTATTCTGTTTGCTTGCTTTCTTTAATTTCAAATTGCCACTACCAGTATATTATTTTCCTTTTCCTCACAGTGTGGTTGTCATAGTGCTGAAATGCTCAAGTATATCTTTAAATAGGTTTTCACAGAAGTAAGAGAGATTAGTTAGAGGGCAGTGAGTAAGTAGTTTTGTACCTTGAAAAAAACAGGAAAGGTGGCAGTAATAACTGTGATCAGATCCAAATTGATGGACTGTTGGCTCTACAGCAACCAGTGTGAAATGTCAAGACTTAGCTCCTGGATCCAATGTCAGAGAACTTAAATCAAAAACCATAAAGGAAGAGATGTGAGGTGCTATAAAGTGTTTGGAACAATGTTTTTCTCCCAAGCCTGACTCAGTTGACAAAAGCCTGTCTTCCTTTCTCTCTCCCTCTCCCTCTCCCTCTCCCTCTCCCTTTCCTTCTTCCTCTTCCTCTTTTTCCATGTTTTCTAGGTATTCTCAGAAGGTCATATAAGTAATGTCTGATGTGAGTTATCCAGTCTGTAGCCAGGATGATACAGATCATCTGTCAGGATTCCCAGTACATTTCTATTAAAGTGCAATGTAAGAGCAGCAATCTGTGATTGAATTCTAGTTCAACTGATCTCAGTAAGGAAACACTTGCATTTTTCAAGGCCTTATTTCATCAGATAACTGTGTAGTATCTCCCTATTGCTGTGAGCTTTGCCTGTTCAGATAAGAACATTATTTAATGATTAATGCATTTGTAGTACAGTTGTGCCACAAACACCTTTCTGCACTTTTTGGCATAGGAATTTGGGAGTTGAATGGAGTCCTGAACATCTCATTCATTTTGTTTGGACATGACTGTTTTCTGTCATCTTTTCTGCAGCCCCATTGTTCATTTTGTATTTCACTTAATTTGTGTGGACCCTTACCCCACCTTGGTATGCCATTATCTTCTCCAAGCTTCACCACATCTAGAGGTTGCATAAACCTTTCTCAGTTGTGATCTAACACCATATTAACACCAAAAAAATGTTCAAGAACAAGCCAAATGTGCCAAAGATTAATCTGAACACCAGTAAAGCAGCACTATCTGGTATCATGAAATCTTGTTCTCCCTTTTCTCCTTCTTCTTCATATCCCATGATACCTTTTGATACATATTGTTCACTGTAGTTCGAGTCTTCAACTTCCAGCCTATTTTCCATCCAACTACCCTAAGCTCTGTGAATTTTAGCAGAAGCTCTGTGCACTAGGTCATGCTTCTTGGCACTGACCACAAATTGGGCACTCTGAGTTCTTCTGAGGGAAGAAAATCATCACTCATCTGTATTGTACTGTTTCCATGCTTACTATTTGAAAACTAATGACATTATTAGCATTCAACCCCCAAATGGACAGAGGCAATTTGATTTCTTACAACACATCAAAGACAAGAGTGTTAAATGTTACTTTGAACTTTTCCAATAATATTGATTCTGCAGCATCCCTCAACACCTGCCTCCATTATCTAACCATTCATAGACTTGTAGGAATTTCTTAATATTGAACTTATCTTTTTTTCTCATACAAAGTAAGCCAATTATTTCTTATTCTGTTCTATTTGACAAGATAGGAAGGTGAGCTCTGTCTGTATTCACAGTGCACTTACAAATGCCTTCTTTTCCTGCAGCTCTCTTTTTATCTGTTCTCCCGATCTGTGTTGCAAAGATTTCTCCTTCCTTTTTCTCTCACTGAGTGTTGATAAAACAAAACATATTCGAAGCCAGCCTGTCATTCTAGGAACAATTTCTTGAATATAAACTTTCCAATCCACAGTTTTAAAAATAGTAGGCAAGAAGAGTATGCTGTGATCATTTGAAAAGCAACTGGAAACAAACAGGATGTTTAGAATCTTACTAGAAAAGGTGGAATTGTACTTTAGATGTGTAAACCTTCCTGTTCCTAAAATAGCACTTCCAGCAAGATAAAAAATGGAAGTCTTATATCTGATAGAATTAAATCTTAAACAATTCAGAATCTTGTTAGAAATTTTCCACAAGGATCAGTGAACCCTTTAATACAGTCTTTCATTTGTGGAATGTCTTGTGTGATATTTTCTACTGAATGAGTTTTGCATATAAAAGTGCATGAGGCAATAACATTTATCTCCAAAGTCTTGCGTGACTTTAGTAGTAGAAGGAGGTTCCAGAGTGATACTTGGAAAATTAAATTCGGTTTATTTAAAATGCAGCAGCAAAGATAACTTCTAGATATTGTCCCACCACCATGACTCAGTCCTGATCTGTGGGAAACAGACAAGTTATGTTAGCCTTCTTGGCCCATGCAGTTGCTGTCCTCACTGCAGTTTGACAGAGAATGAAAATCCAGTATGGTGTTTTTGCAGGGAACAAGTCAGAACAGAAACCCACCAAACTCATTATGTGTACAGGACAATAAACTTGCAAAGAAGAGTACTTTTCCTCCTGGTAGAACTAGTATGGTTAAGGCAGATGGACTGCATGTACAAAAATGCATCTCAGAGCAGAAGTGATTTATTTGGTTCTTTCCAAAAATCCTCACCAGTCACGTAGCTGGTGGAAGGTCTGTGTACTGGACTCCTAGGTTGCAATTACAATTAATGGTGGTTTATGGTGTGAAATCTAGTCTCTACATTTTATGAGACCTTGGCTTTTTTTTTCTTTCTTTCTTCTTTTACCCTCTGGAAACAGTAGAGTAGGAAACTCATGTAACTCACAAATCATGGCTATAGCTGCACTCAGGTTCTGCTCATTCTAGAAGCATCAAACAAATCTTATCAAACTCCATTTCTCCTCTTCACAAAATACTCTACTGTTTCACTCATCTGCACTTTGTCCTCCCCTGCACAAAACATGATTGATGTTTTCTATCAGTATATGCTAACCTACCTTCTAGGGTAATTTATTTTCTTAATAAAAGTTAAGAGCTAGTGGTTTGCTCCTGCGTTGTATGTGCTGCTAATCATTCTGATGAGTAGGCTGTCAAAAACAATTCCTTCCAAAAAGAGGGATAAAAATGTAGAAAGAAGATACACAGACCTGAAAATAGGGTGTTAACAGACAAATAACATTTTTGTGATTGTGCTTATGTTGATTCAAGAGAACTGCATTGAACTAAGAGGACACAAGATCTTTAAATTAACCTTATGGTTCATCAGATTTGTGAACTTCTGTCCTTCTAGAAACTCTTTAGTATCCTTGCTTAAATACCTCTAAATTGACATGACCCACTGGGGAAAAAAAGGAGAAGGACAAAGACTGAATTCATAGAGAAGAACTAAAGTTTAGTGTAACATTAGTTACATGAACATTAACTAATGTTTAACCAATTGGTATTTGAGAAAGTGTGTTCCTAAGGAGGAGTTTCGTCTTCTGATGTGGTGGGCCTAGTAACAAATAAATTAAATAATGAAAAACAAAATACTGGCTGCAGAATAAAAGAAACTTGGCAAACAATAAACATTACATTATGAAATAACTGTGATGATTGCTTAATTGGTAAAAATATCTTTTAAAAAAAGTGTGGGGGGGAATTACAAAAAGAAAAAAAAAAGAAAGAAAGAAGAAGAAAAGTGCAAATCCATTTCAGATATGTAAGGAATGAACATTAGGGTCTTCTAGGACTTTTTCTTCTTAATTATAATTTACTTTTTTTCCCCCAATGCTTCTCTGAATGATCCTGTGAAGCATTTTAGTGTAATTTACAAATGACCATGGGAACTGGAATTGCCTATGGAATGGATGATTAGAAAACAACAATAACAAGCAAAGCAAGGACACTTAAGTCAATATGGATTACCTATAATCTCTTTTAATTAGTTCTGTAAATCCTGCTGGTACCAGACGTGCCATTCAGAACCATTTCAGAACTGTTTACTGACAACGCAGATACAAGAATTGGGGTGGGAAGGCTTGTATTTACTTTCAGGAAAGAGCTATATCAGGTGTAATATAAAAGCAGCTTTCATCACTTACTAACAACGGGTATGTTTATTACAATCATAATTTCTAGAATTGTGTGTGTGTGTATTATGATTAAGCATAAAACTGATATGTTGTTAGGTTACATGAGACAAGATTTCCTTCCTCTGGCAGTGTGTGCTGGATTTTGAAACAAGTCTGCCCTTGACCTGGGGTTTAGAGGATGAAAAGGTCACTTCCAGTCTAAGTTTTACAATTATTCTATAAAACAGTGGTCCATTTTTCAATGGAAACCTGGACAGGAATACAATTCTGTGTGTTTGCTTGTTTGTTTTAATGCACATATGACTATGATCAGAGATAATGAGCAGATATCACACCTTATGTTGTGTCAGAGTATATTCTAAGTGCTGCCTTAGTGCATCTGAAAAATGAGATTTGCAGACATTTGAGATTTGCAGAGTGTGCAGATGGAGCTCAGATAGTGATATATGTTTTGCAGAATGTCTCCTCACTACAGGGAATAATAACTAGTTGCATGTACTTACTGCACTTTTGGATTGCATTTGTAGCTCTAGAGACAAAAGCTTCTGGTACACTTTCGCAGGATGCTATCCATTCTGAAATTAAAATCAGCACTTTTTTTCTTAAAAAATTACACTATTTTCTGTCATCAACAGTCTTTCAGATATATTCTGCCAGTCATTAGATGTACAAATAAGGTGTGAAAGAAAAAAACCTCCCATTTTCATCTTTTTAAGTGTCTCCCTGATATCATTCTGAAGTTAGACCAAATTCACAAGAACAGAAAGATATTATGAGAAATAAAACAGCTTACATGAGTCTGTCTGTACTATCCATCCCAGGAAAATATCAGAAGGATGTAAACAGTATTTCCTAACCATTTAAGGCTTGCAAATCCTGGCTCATAAATGTTTTCTAAATAATTAATTCAAAAATCTGTTGTTCTCTACAAGCACTGAAGAAATAAATGTACCTCATTCTGAAAGCAAAACATTTTCTTGTCCTTTAAACACTAATTCTTTGAAGCAACACAATGCTGAACTATGTAAAATTGTTATTTAGAGACCAATAGCAAGGATGTGTCCTGTAAACAAGAATTTACCCTTTCGTAAGCTGATTTCTACATCTAAAACTTTAATGTGCAGTTGGGTACTTGTCTAAATTTTAGTCAGCAGTTTCCGTTATCTAGTTTGCCCATCAAAATAAACTAGAACTGCAATCCACTTTCATAGAATTTAATCCTCACCTCATCACACCTGGACTATGAATGAAATTAAATCTCAGCACTGACACTTCTTTTAACATTTCTTTGCTTTTTTTAAAAAAGAAATTAATATGTAGCTGTTCTGTTCAGTTTAGAAAAGTATAGTGGAATTTTATACATTGGCTGCACTGTTGCAGCTTCCTCTTCCAGTTATTCAACTCACTCAGATAAGGTAGCTATGGTATTGTGTTATTTCCAAACTGCTGGCTGAAAGACTACATAAAGGAATTTCAAAATAACATAGGTGAGTCTATGTGTTTAGCTAGAGATGCTTGTAAAGAGCTTTTTCTCAGCTTGCAGTCATCTCAAAGTAATTTTAAGTACACTGAACACTGGGTTAGCCAATGTTCTGTCATATGGACTGCTGCAAAAACAAAAAGTCTAAATTATAAAAAAATGTGTTGTCTACAACAAAGAAAGAATGATTGTCTTCTTCTTCACTGTGTATGTGTGGCTTAGTGGAGGAAGTAGAACTGAGAAGAGGATGGTCACACAGAACAGCCAGGTTCACCATTCCCTATGTAAACTCCTGTTTCAGAAATAAAGTGAAATTGTAAAGCCAGTAACAAAACTAAAATTAGATTCAAAGAATTCCTGAACTCTCATGTATTTATTTGCATTCCCTATGCTATGTCCTCTACTGAATAAAGAAAAGATCTTAAATCTTTTCTGAATTAGAATCGATGGGAACTTTTTTTTTTTTCAAATTATGTTTTGGCTAAACATAACTTCTACTGGAAAAGGTTCTTCAGTGTGAGAAAGATTGGTTTATAGTACATGGCTATGAATAATCCAGTGAAGGGAATAAAGGTAATTAAAGTCCAGATTGGCCCAGGACTAAATAACAAACAGAAGATAGAGGACAAAAAATTCTTTATTCCATACTGTGCCTTCATTGTGTATGTAGTATGCAAGTCTAGTCCCAAATAATTCCAAACCAGTAAATTAACTGTCAGAAATGCACAGAGTGATGAAAGATATGATGTGGCTCCTATATTACTATCAGGATTTGGAAGGGAAGAAAAACATTGAAGGGGATAAGAATGGTCTGGAAAACAATGCTTAGACTGGGAAAACGGATAATGAATGGGTAATTGCATTACCCTCTATACAAGCACTCAGAGACATCAGCTGGAGCCAGCAGGTGACAGATTCAAAAGAAGTGAGAAGTTTTTTATATGGTGCATAGTTAACTTACGGACCTCTTCTTTGTATGACCTGGATGTAAACTTCTGTGTGAGACTAAGAAGCAAATAGAGAAAGCAAAGAAAAGAATCCACCAAGAACTGCTAAACACAGAGACTTCCTCCATGTTAGCTGTGAACAATTAGCCCTTGGAAGAAGGAAGAGAGCTCAGATGAATTCCCACGGCATCACTATCAATATCACTGCGTCCAGGCCCTTTCCTGTGTTCTTCCTTAGGCATCTGCCACTCATCACTGTTGGAAACACAGTACTAGCCTCGCTGGTCCTAACTGGACATTTGGTGTCATCCAGTACAGCTCTTCTTACACTCTTACTCCTGGAACATATAGTTGTGTCCTATAGGTGTTTGTGCATTCCAAACCAAAATATTTAACTTTTCATTTTAATGTGCAGGAAACAAGCTGATCCATGAACTACAAATTGATGCAGCCAGGGTTGCTACAAGCTTGCATGATCTTTCCCAGCTGCCTCTGGGATTAAATTGGAGGCAAGAGATGTTTTCAAGGGTTTGAATGCACACTAGTGAGGCACAGAATAGGTGCAAAGTGATTTGATCTTTGGTCTTTCAAAGTAAATGAAAAGTGAAATATCACCTGGTGTTACCTGTAAGGACTCTTTCCATTATCCACATCAACATAATGCAATGTCACAATTTTAATACTTTACATTGTTCGTTAAATTTGTTAGAAATTGTCCTATTACCTCAGAAGTTATCAGTAAAGTAATAAATAAATAGATCAAGACTAAACAGAAGGACAGCTAGCTTGACTCTGTAAGCTTTATTCCTTTTGTTCTGAAACCTCAGAACTTACTATGAAGTGGAATTGCCCTTTTTCAGTGAGATCCATAGCTTTATTATGTACTTTACAGATATACTAAGAACTGCACTACATTCAGCCTCTGAATTACTATGCTTTTTAGATACTAAGGAGACTTGTAGAGAACAGAGTTAGCTGCCTCATTTGTCATGTCTTTCTTCCATTACAACCTGTTTGCCACTACCCATCTGTCATCCACATGAAAAAGAAACTACTCAGTCTCTTAAATATGCCNAAAAAAAAAAAAAAAAGAGAGGTCCAAAAAAAAAAAGAAGTTTACTATTCCGTGTAAGCTGGGATGCCAGAGAGCCTGGAAACTCCAGTCTCAAGGTGTGGTCCCTTCCAAAGTCTGCTTTTACTCTCCCAGCCGTAACTTTCCAAAGTAACAGAAGGGCTGGCAACAACAGTGACAGGATAAAAGTCTCTGAAAGGCCAACAATGGAGAAAAACCTATGACAGAACAAGGTAAGGCTGGTTCTGGCTTTATGAAGAAGACAGACCTTCCTGTGCAAAGCAAGTAGTCTGTGAGCTGTCATGCTTCTCTGAAATAGTGGCATGTGAGTTCATTAGTGTCTACCTGCCACCTCCGTATTAGACTTCAAAATGTTTCTTGTACTGGCACAGATAAGAGGTTGATTGAGGGATCTGTCAAACTGCACCACAACAAGCCATTCATCCTGTAGGAGTCAGACAATGAAAATCTCCTTCTTCAGGGGATATTGCTTAAAGTACATGTAAGCAAAACCCCAGGGTGTGGGCCCCCGTTATCAGGGAATCACCGAATCATAGAATATGCCAAGCTGGAAGGGATCCACAAGGATCATCAAAGGCCAATTCCTGGCCCTGCACAGGACTGTACCCAAGAGTCACATCACGTGCCTGAGAGCATTGATCAAACACTCCTTAAACTCTGTCAGGCTTGGTTCTGTGACCACTTCCCTGGGGAGCCTGTTCCAGTGCTCAACCACTCTCTGGGTGAAAAGCCTTTTTCTAATATCCAACCTAAACCTCCCCTGACACAACTTCAGGTCATTCCCTCAAGCTCTCTCACTGGTCACCACAGAGAAGACATCAGTGCCTACCCTTCCTCTTCCTCTCATGAAGAAGTTGTAGACTGCAGTGAGGTCTCCCCTCAGTCTCCTCTTCTCCAGACTGAACAGACCAAGTGCCCTCAGCCGCTCCTCACATGGCTTGCTCTCAAGGCCCTTCACCATTTTCATTGCCCTCCATTGGATGCCCTCCAACAGCTTAATATCTTTCCTATATTGTAGTGCCCCAAACTGCAGACAATATCCAAGCTGAGGCTGCCCCAGTGCAGAGCAGAGTGGGACAACCTCCTCCCTTGATCGGCTAGCGATGCTTTGTCTGACATGGTTGGCCCTCCTGGCTGCCAGGGCACTGCTAGCTCATGTTCAGCTTGCCATCAACCAGAATCCCCAGGTCCCTTTTCATGGCACTACTTTCCAGTATCTCAGTACCCAGTCCACACAAACATCCAGGGTTGCCCCACTTCAGGTGCAGAATCGAGCACATTCCCTTGTTAAACTTTATACGGTTGGTGATTGCCCAGTCCTCTGATTTGCTGAGGTCTCTCTGAAGGGCCTCCTTGCCTTTGAGGGAACCAACAGCTCCTTCAAGTTTTGTGTCATCTGCAAGCTTGCTTAGTAGCCCCTCCAGTCCTGCATCCAAAGTCATTGATGAAGATGTTCAAGAGCACAGGGCCTAAGATGGAGCCCTGCAGAACCCCACTAGTGACAGGTCACCAGTCTGATGTCACCCCATTCACTATCACCCTCTGTGCTTGACCTGTGAGCCAACTGCTCACCCACCACATGATATGTTTATCTAGCTGTGTGCTGGACAGTTTCTCCAGAGGGATACTGAGAGAGACAGTATCCAAATCTTTACTGAAATCCAAAAAGATTACATCCAGTGCCTTCCCTTGACCACCTAGGTAGGTTACCTTATCATAAAAGGTGCAGTCCTGAGGCTTCGCGGGGGACAGAATGAGAGAGACCACTCTGGGGGCGTCGAGGAAGGAAGGTGCAAGCAAAAGAGTGTTTATTCGAACTTGTACACAGCTTAAATAGGGTCAGGGGGCCGGGTTCTGGAATGGGGTGTAACCTGGGAAGGTTTTGGGGTAAAGTCTGGGTAGGTCCTGGCCAAACAAGGCAAGAATCCCTAAAATTGAGGGGACGGGGGCAGGCGTATACCATGTAGGGGGTTGTTACCCTGCTGCCAGCAGGACACAATAAAGAGTAAGTTACAAGCCATGTGAGTGGAAAGTTCCAAGAGGGTATATAAGAGAACCAAGACAAAACATATAACATTATAAAGTCCTTAAACAGGACAAAATTCTTAAACTGCAGGCTGTCCTTAGGCATAGCAACAGTCTGTAACTTCAGACAGCTCTTTAACTCTTCTTGGATGAATCCAATCACATCCCATAGATTTACAGGGATCCAACTGGAGCACCAGATCCCTCACAACTCCAGCATCAACTGAGAAGTTATCATTCATACAGCTATGGTACTCCAGCTAACATGTAATGGACCACTGTAATTTCTGCACTGTCTTTTGCCATTAATATATTTAGAAAACCTCTTTTTATTGTCCCCCACATTTCTGAGCAGCATCAGCTCCAACTGACCGTTGGCTGCACAAATTTTCTCCCTACAGCAGCAATCAGCATCTCTGTATTACTGTCTTGTCACCCAACCTTGTTTCCACTGGATTTACACATTTCTTTTTTTGCTTTATCTCCCAAGGAAGAATTCTGCTTAGCCAAACCAGCCTTTTGCCTTGTCTGCTTGACTTCTGACATTTAGGAATTATTACTTAGAATTTATGAGGCAAAATTGTTTGTCTTGGTAACTTGCATGTTCACTGAGTTGTAGCAAAATGTTTACTGGTATTCCTGCAATGTACTTAAGGACAATGTATTATTTTAAAGATTTAAAACAGTATTAGGTGTACTTCACTGCCCTTGGAATAAATATCACATGTCTTCAGAGAAAAAAAAAAAAGCAACAACAAACAGCTCTGTACATTAGAGCATATCAATGACCCCGTGGGTACTCTGAAAAATGTGTGCCCATAATTCATATGCAGAAGTGACAAAATTGAGAATTATATTAGCAATTCTTCAAGTTAAACATTCCCAGAGAATCACTAATCAAACAAGAGTTTAATTTTACTCCTAAATTAAGACAATTATATGAACTGAGAGGGATTAGTCATATTTGTCTACCAAATACTTTTCACTGGTTTTGAGAAAAAAACCCAAACAAACTACATCTATAGAGGTGTGTGGAGAGCATTTTAAATGATAAGAAGAACATTTCCTCACTTGTCTTCTCTGATGGAACTACACAAATGCTATGAAGCTGCATTAATTTATGGAAATTGTCTTCATCCTCAAATAGCAAAGGCAAAAAGGAAGGTGAAAAATCATTATTCCATGCTGTGCCTGCACTGTGTATCCTACAAGCAATTCTACTCCCTGACAACTCAAAACAGCTAAGTAGTTGTCCTGGGTTACACAAAATTCTGGTATCCACATTTTCTTTTCTCTTTTCTCCAAATATGTCTTTTTGACTTTTTGGTGTTTTGCCTTCTTTAAAGAGACTGAACTGCTAGTGGTTAATGATTTAAACATTTGACAACCTGCAGTGGCTGCCCAGGTGCTGTGAGAGACTGGACTGTTGGTGCTCATGGTTCAATCAGCAGAGTGCTTTCTAACATTGTTCAGAGAGATGACCCAGGACAGGTGCTGAAGGTGTGCACACCGACACCTCAGGCTACAAGCTGGGTGTTAAACAAGGAAAGGAAAGAGGCAAATCCTGAGAGGTAGGGTAGGGTTTCTTTTTTCCTTACAGGGATGACTCAGCTATGATAACTCTGGGACATTCACACGTAGCCTGAAGGCGTTGATCTCTTGATGAGCCCTAATAGACTCATCTGCACTGATGTAAGAGACAGCTGCAACATCTCAGAAAGTGTCAAAGGCTCCAATACCAGGAGTATTGAATTTGAGGAAGAAGACTTCTGTCCAAGGTCTTTGCCCCTCCAAATTTTCTCAAACTGAAACAGTAGTCATGTAAAAAGCACAAGGAAAGTAAGAGTAAGGTAAGTTTTTCACTCCTTTTCTTTTGCCATTTTCCCCCTTTTTTTAATACCCTTTTATATTCACTCAGCATTTAGCTACCTCACAAGGCCCTGATCCTTGAATCCCTGATCCCTGATCATGCTGAACAAATACTCTGTCCTGAGTATCTGGAATACATTAGCTAAAGCTGAAATACTTGAAAATGAAGATGTGCAAGAGACAACCTTAACATCCCTACTATGGACATCATGCCAGTACATGTATACACACCCACACATATATCTACTCCCTTGGAAAATAACCTCAGCCTACAGTGTGACCACAACAGTAGAAAGTAAAGCTGCTGTGCGTAAACCATAACCCTGCAATTAATGCAGTGGGGAGCAGATCCAGCATCATTTGTCATCTGAGCAGAGTTAAAATGGAAGAACATTTGCAGTAACTAAAGTACTAGTTAAGTTCCTTTTATCAGACCAGAGCAATTTCCTTTTAGAGGTTCGCAATCAAAGTGATTTGCTCATTTTTAATATTTTTTTTTCCAAAAAGAGATAGTATTTAAGATCTAGTGTAAACAAATATGAATATTGTGATAATCTTTGTAGCATATTTTGCTTTACTTGTTTCTACTCAGCTGTTATTATCAGCTGATATATATCACCTCAGAAAGCTAAATTGTTTCACGAGATAACATTTTCCCTTCCACCGCATGAAGCTCCAGTGGGCATATTTCTGGACGTGTTTGAAAGCAGCAGAACCGGCTGTGCACCTTCATATGTGAAAGGTCTGATCAGACCAGCCTTATTTGAAAACCAACAGAACTGACAGAAAGATTCTTTTGCTACAACAGAGCAATTCACAGCTCCAGTACAGTTTGATGCCAAGTTTTTAAATGCTTTAATAAGTCAAGTCAGCCAGGAGTCAGAACATGATGTAGTTGTGTGGCATTGCTGCAGAGCCTGACATCCTCAATCAGGCATAAAACTCTTTTTTTCCTTGAAAAGTCTGGTTCATGTAAACTACAAATTTTTCTGTGTAGAAATATAGCAATTTTAATGAAACATTGTCTGAGAATTGTTTCTCATGTCTGGGGCAGAATCACAGGTAAATACTTGAAATGGTTACCTTCTCAGCACAGGACATGGGGCCACCCTTTGTCTGTGATGAAACCAGACTTCCATACAGAAACAAATGATTGAGGCTAGAGAGAAAACGTGTACAGAGGAGCCTGCATCTGTAGTCTCCCCACTCATGGGAATGATCCTACTGGGAGGAGACATCTCAGCATCTGGGCATTTTTCACTGACTTTTATGGTTTCTGTAATGGTGAGGTGTTGAAACGAGACATTTCTCACTATCCAAGAGAGATTCAATTTAAGCACCTTGAAAACATTTCATACAAAATAGAGACATGACTGTACTTCAAGACTTGGATTCACTCAGTTCTGAGCTGCAGGGATTTTGAACAGCATTTTAGCACATAAATACTGCATAGGTCCTTCAAAAGCACTGCAGTCTCTGCTGGTCTGAAACCAATTCTTTAGTTTTATGGACAGAAACAGTCACTAATTAATTATACTATTTATCCATCACCAAATTAATTTGGCCTGTTAAAGATGCAGAATCAATATAACCCATATAAGCAAATTAGCTGTATTCTGTGCAGAGTTGCCCATATTTTCTAAAAGCAGGGAAGCAGGAGCTTGTTTTCTTCTAAAGGAAATAATAGAAACAGACGTTCCTTATAAAATTACAAGCTCAAACAGCCCCCAATGAATGTGGGTGTGCTTATGAAATTCTAAAAATATGAATCTTCCCAGAAAGTATGGGACATTGTCAGTGATTCTTCTTTATGCAGACATGCTCATTGCTCCATGGTGGCATCTGGTACCTTACAGAACAGGGTCCATCTGCTTGTGAACAATGCCATGCTGGTAGTTTGGGAAAGTTTAATTTCTTGCTTAAGTTTACAATAGTGTAAAAACCCCAGGGATATCTGAGCTATCAATGGTCTGATCCAGAAGGACCAGTCTCAGGAATAGCTCCTGAGAATAGGTCCCATCTCTCATTCAGCTGGAAGGTGGCTGGGAACAAAATACTGCTGCTTTTTGAAGTCCACACACCAGGTGGGATCCCTACAAAGACAATAAAGATAGGACGCCAGGTCTCAGGGGTTCACTGTGAAGTGCCTCAGCTATGCAGTCCAAATATGGATTTAGTGACCTCTTCTGGGTTCATTGTTGCTCTTTAAATATTGGGTTTCTGTGACACCCTTAAAGTCAGAATGCCTTGCAATTACAATGCCTGCAGCAGAGCAAGATGTCTGTGGGCACCTCCAGACAGAAATTCAGTCATTCATGCTAGCAACTTTTATTTGTAATAGTAAAGCCAGACAACTACCTTAGAATAGACTCTGAACCCTAAACCTGCTAATTTAGCTGAATGTCCCTCCAATGGAGATGGGCATCCAGTTTTCTTGAATGATACTTCTCTTCCTTAGGTTCTTTCTAGATCTTACATAGCTCCTATTCATGAGACTACATCCACCTCAGATTCATAGGGCTGAACTTCTTCCATAACTTAAAAGAACTTTAAAGTGTTATGAATAATGTAACCTGATGCATATCAGTCGAACATGTATTTTATGGAACCAAATAGATGTTTCCACTTTGTTGACCTTAAGCATTACTGAAGATACGAACCTTCATTATCCTAAACTACAGCTACCAATATAAATAATTTATGCATACATAAAGAGAGTTTTAATAACAAAAATAGCTTTTATGTTGCAATTCTATTATGTGCAGGCTATTTGTAATTCTGAGACCACAAGGTCAATAGATATTTAGAATTTTTTATAAGCATTTTGCCAGCTAGTGCAGAAAGTTAATGTTTTTTTGGCCTTAATCTCTCATGATTAAGAAAAACAAAACGGATAAAAATTAATATTTTTCTTTCAGTGAGATTCTAGAAAATAACTGATTTTTTTCTTTAGTACTGCCATGGAGAAACTCAAGATAAAACAAATTCCTTGCTTTAGCACGTGCTTTTAAAAATGTGTGTTACATTTTAACATGTTCCATATGTCACAAAAGCTCCTTCTGTCAATGGTTTCTGTTTACACAGTTGCGCTTCTTCACAGCTTGAGTCATAAAAGAGAAGATACAAAGCGAAGAAAAATAAAGTCCAGTCTATGCCTATCTGGTTGTCCCTTGTGTGTGTATACACAGATGTGAGTGTGTGCATGTGCATCTTCAGTGCAGGTCTTTTTCATGGCTCTTATCAAAAAGTAGAGCTGGCACACTTGAATAGGATCATGGGAAAATTCTGCCTTCCTCACTGGGATCTATAGGTCAGTCACATAGAAAAAGCACAGTAGATAATTACCTTCTCAGCATATTAATTAGAAGAGCTGGTTTGCACTATAATGCATAACACTATATGCACAGTGACTGTAAATTTAATTTTTAAGTAACACAAAGCTGAGCATAATTATTCTCTGTATGAGCCTTAATAGAGCAACAGACAACTTTTTATCTTCTACAGATATTAAAGCAATGCCATTGGACCCACACAGCACACAAACACTGCCAGGAACACCCACAATGGACTTGATTCCATTGCCATACATAGGTATCTGAAATACATCCAGGGCACCTGAGACACCTGCAAAGGGTCAGCAGGATCCATTCCTTGCTTCCTCATCAGCTAGATATCTTCTGAAATGATTGAACAGAACCAAAGGAGGATTGGGATTTGGAATTAGTTTGCGAATAAGTTATTTTAGGATTTAAATGTAAGTGCCTGTGTATAAGACACAGTGGTCTTACTGAGATCATTTCAGTGCAGCCAGTGCCGGTATCCTGTCCAGCCTTCAGTTGCTGCCTCTGTGGCTGTGACTTCCTAAGGTCCTGTACCCCACCTGCCAGTTACCTATAGACATCTTGCTTGTCTTTTGATGTCTCATATTACAGTAACCCCCTATGTTTAGCAGGTCTTGGTTAACTATAGGGACAGCTTAGGTATCAAGATCACATGCAGATGCCTAAAGATATCTGTTTGTGACCAAGTCATTAATTCCTTATGTCTTTCATAGAGAAACCAGCTAGGCTTGGATATATCCAATATAGCGTGAATTTTTAAAATTGTACTTTTTATTACATACAGTTCATATAATGTATTCCAAGTCTGGATTTGTAAATCCTTTTCTATGATACAAATCAGAACTACTTGCAATGTCAGTAAGCATGGAGTGAAGGCTTAGTATCAAAAATAATCATGGGATCTCTCCTGCAAAGCATATAACATGCTTCATTAGAGGAAAGGCATTGCTAAGACTGAAAAGGGACTGCAGAGGATTATCAACATTATTTAGGGCTTTCAGCCTCTGAGTCATGAGGCGAGATTAGCGGCACAAAAAGAACAGAGATTTCACAGAACTCCATCCCATCTGGAAAACAGCATAAGAGAGTCATGTTGAGAAACTCTTTGATACTGTAACTAATTCAAAAACATGATGCCTTGATGTTGGCTTATGTTTAGAAAAGTGCTTGTCGTAGAAGTTCTGCAAATATTCACGTACCTCAGTTTATTCAGTCAGAAAGGAGGCATCATTTTTTCAGTAAGGGAGAAATAACTACAAGAAAAAAATACCTTCTATCTGTCCTTACAGCCTTAAATATTTTGGGCTCCACAAACCTAGGCTGGAGAGCTGGCAGTTTTACAGCTAAAAGGTTTTTTGTCTGAAATAGAAGAAAGGTTTGGTTCAGTTCAGGAAGATTCATCTACCAGTAAATTACCTTTCTAGTATTTTTTTTTTTCCTTTTCCTCCTGTAGACGGTGTCACCACAGCTGCCACAGTGGTGGCAGAAGACACTTGAGGTTTTTTTTTTCTCCTGTTGCTTCTGTTCTTTTCTCTTTCTGGGAATCCTGTGCACAAGTGCAAGAAGAGACATGGACATAAGGAAGAAAAGGAAATTGAAAGAATCCAGAATAAAAATAAAATACCAAAGGAAATTAAGTTTTTTCTATTCTTCATGGTTCTGTTTCTTTATTTCCATGATGAAGAGTGGAGTCCCAGAATGTCAAAGCTGGGAGTTAAGAACTCTGCCATAAGAAACTAAAATATTACATGGTATCTTCTCCTACTGTGATTCTGAGTGCCAAGCAAACATAACATAAAGCCACAAAAAAATCATAAATGTAGAAGTTGTACAAAACAAGATTGCCAGAACCTGTTCATCTTTGTGCAATTCTACATTTTCAATTTTTGCAAGTTCTCACTTAACTGGCTAACCTTTCATGGGTTGTCTGTCAAAATCACTTTCAGTACTATTGCACTGCTTTTTACCTGTTTCTGTAGTACCAGAGACTGGACACCAAGGCAGAAATACAAATACAAGGGAAAAACTTTACAAACTGAGTCTGTCTTATGGGACCCAAAAATAATTTAATAATTTTTTGAGTTGTTGTATATGAAGCAACTTAAATATAAGAAAGCAAAAGAATAGAGAGACAAGTAAAAAAGCTGTTAAATGTAGTTTGAGAGTTTGGACAATATTTAACTCTCCATTACTGCTTAATTCTTCCTTTTTTTTTTTTTTT
>VXBX01001175.1:1084219-1123244 GCA_013400415.1 Scytalopus superciliaris | reverse complement strand
AAAGCAAAAGACAAGTGTTGCTACAGAACAAGGTACAGTATTAAACTGTAATCTCAGAAACTGATGCACAGATTCCCTGCAGACCAGATTGCTGTGAATAATCTCCATTTTTTCAGCATTCACTATTAAAGACTGTCAGCCTCCTGACTAAAACTGGAGCTCCAGTGACAAGAACAGCATGATAACATCACATTATCTGTTCCTCACTGCACATGTGTTAGTCCTATGCCACAGCCAGAAATCCTGCTATTGCTGTCACATTAAACCAGAGAAATGTGTTTCTAGAAGGCTGTAAGGGAGACAAGCCCTCTCTTCCTCATCTGCTTTGGCCTAAAGCAGTACAAATAGTGGGTGCTGGATTCTTGTAAACAGTGAAGACATCACTGTTTTTGTGATTCTCATGTAGGAGTCATAACTACCAACCAGCACAAAAATTATGCTTTTATTTTGGTTACTCTTGGTAGCAAAAGTGTTTTAGCAACATAAGGTGCTATGCACAGAGGTTTGAGATATTGTGTTTAAATAAAATTTATCATAATCACTTCAACTGTATTAAAACAACAGGAGGAAAAGAAATAAAATTTGCCAGGTGGGAAAAAGAAAAAGAAGTCTGTAGGGAAAAAAATTATTTTCAGGCTTCATTTAGGTCACATTCAGTGATAAAAAGCAAAAATCAAAATTTAAAACTATTTAAAAAATCACTTGACAGCATGCTTTCAAATTAAATTATTCAAATTCCTTTCATAATGAAAGTTTTGTAAAATTAAAACACATTCATCTCTTGCAGTTGTATTCCACAAAGATTTTCTCTTGACTGATGAAATAGACTTTGCCTTGAAGGACTGTCACATTAACATTCTCATGCATTCTTTTTATGGGAGCATGCTCCAGAAACAGGCAAACGGAAGCAGTTCTGTTGTCTGTGAAGATTTAGCTAACATACACAGTCCTTTAATAAGGCCCTGTCAATGTGAGTCCACACCAAGACTAATCAATTTAAGAAAAGCAGAAAGTATTTGGAAAGGAGGAAACTCAGGACAGCTCAATCATTTGTGCTCTGTTTTGCTTGGAGTTTAAGTGTGTTTCTCATATAAACTCTATGGTTTGGTCTGTAAATTTGCAGAGAATGCTGTGCCAGTTCACACAGTTATTCTTCACGTCTCCTCACTGACAATTCTGAATTCATGCAGATTTTCCTTTTCTACACAGAGATGTTGCTCCTGCAGTGATGCATACTTTTTTATATCAATTCAGATTATTATTAGACAGTGAACTTCTCCCTTTGTGTTCTCTTTTAAATGAAAACAGCAATGCAGATACTGTTCTTCTCTAGCTACTATATTTTTTTTCTGCATTGTTTCAATGTGGATCACAATGACTAGAACCAAAAAACTGTAATACAATTTAATACCATTTTTTCTCATCTTGGCTTTTATCTTGGAAAAACAACCAAAAAACCACTCACACACTCACAATATATTCAAGAAGAGGCAAGTCTTTTGAAAATAATTAAATTGTTAGGTTAAAATTGTCAAAACTGTTTATACCTCATAGACCAAAAGTAAGATATTTCAATTAGTTTTGTTTATTAAAACAGCAAAATGTGCATATATCTTCAGAGTAACCTATTGACATAAATGTAAAGTGAAGGATTGCTTCAAGATCCAGAAAAGACAGTTTCAAGTCTATGTTAGAGGTCAGAGATTTCCAGTCGAGGTCACACTTGGATTTGAACATGAACATTCCCAAGATGTGTCTCTGCTGTTGTGCTACCAACATGGGCATTCACAGGTGAAAAAACCCACTTGCCAGCCAGCCCTAAATCCAAGGTCTGATATGTGTGTCTGAAAGAGGACATTAATGCTGAGCAAAAATGTGACCTTGTTTACACACACCGCCTACACACCTTGCTAATTTAATAATTTAAGAGAAGAGTAACTGTGTTATTTAATTTCAGGCTGCAGACTTTGGGCCTTTAGGCTACAGACACCTCATTGGCATGCTAAATTAGGAAAGTACAAAGGAAAGTAACCTCCTATCTCCAGCACGAAGCTTCACCTGAAATTTTAAATGGACCCTGGCAGATTGGCTCTCCCTCTGGAAGAGTCATTTGCTTCTGTCTGCTTGCAGTCAGGTAACTCAGGTGTTTATTTCAGATGGACAGTCTAGGTGGGTAACTGATAATAAGGCTGCCAGCTCAGCTGGCTGGAACCCAGCTTAGGACGCTGACTGGGGCACCTCAGATCAGTGAATAAACTTCAGTAGCAAGCAGACTGTGACATTAGTATCGCTTATTCTTTTCCTCCATTATATCTTCTATGTGACAGAATTTCCCCTTTGTTTTCTACTTAAAGCTCAATTTTTTTTTTTTCAAACTTCTTGACATCTGCTTTGCCTTTTATCTAGTTTTGTATTGAATTTCATCTTTCCCTTTTCTGCAATGCAATGTTGTTTTTCTACCTGGATATAAAGGTTTGATTTCAACCACTTGATTAGTGCTCTATAATTTATGCTTCATAGTGTTTGCAATCCTCAGCTGCAATAGGTATATTGCTTAATGAATCTCTACAACCTGCCTTTGAGATAAGTCGAACAAATCTTCATACTGCATTATTTCTCTTTTTTTACTTACTCACAGTAGAGGGCAATATGTAAAACGAGGGCCCACACAACCCTTCTCAGCTTATTTAGTTTTTACTCTTTTGCTTCATTATTAATGCTCTTCTACTTTCTCTTATAACATTGTTTGAATCTCTATCTCTGCTTTAGTTCTTTTTATTTTCTGGTTGTCACATACAGAGGTGACTATTAGAGGTTTATTTTGATCAACTTAATATGCACCTGACTGACTCTGTGGTTGAAAACTACCTGTTATTACCCAGAACCATTAAAATATCTTTACTTGGATAGAATTATTGTGTTTCAGAAATTGCTCTTATTCACCTATTTTTAACAAAGGCACTTTTTCTTATTTCCTTTTAAAATGCTGGCTCTTTCATCCTTTTCAACTTTCATGTCACCTTTTGAGCTGCAAGTCTTTTATAAATTGAGTTTGAAGTATCTGCTCAGAACTCTGTTATTAGTCATCTCTTTTTTGTCTTTAAAGACAACAGTATCTCTTTGCAGAAGTACATGATATACACTTCCTAGGACAAATAAAACCATACTACAGCACTGTGGACCTCTAATGATCTGTTTTGTTTTCTTTTGGATGAGCCAGAAAAAGGACATAACCCAGTGTTTTCCACAGAGTGCATTGGCAGAGTCAGACAAAGACACATGTAACTCATTAGGAACGTCACATCATGGAGTGTTTTCTTCATGTTATGCTTTTGTGGGCAAGGGAGCCCAGTCATGCTTGCTCCATATTTGCCAGAAATAACAGAAAGAAACTTCACTGTTGATTCTTTTAGAAGAGAAACTGTGATAACAAGATGACTAAAGTTTTATTCACATTTTTGATAATAAACAGCCTGAAGTACATGTGGATCATATTGGTCTGTAACAACATAATGTGTATAAACGACATTGGTTTACTATTTATATCCTTTACTATACTAATGCCAATACCAATGACCAAGACAAAGTGCAATCCAAGGTTAGTCTGGAGTATAAGAGAAGACAGACAGAGAATGAGCAGAAAAACTTAAGCAAAAGTAGCAAAGTGACTCATAACACACAGGTCAACAAGTGCCCTTGGTTCTGGGAGAAATACTCATATCAAAACCTGGCAATTTATTGTCATAGCTAAGGCTGCTGAGCCATGCAGTCAAAAGCTATATTTGTGCTAATCGCCAAGCTAGCTGATTTCCCTGCACACTGTGCAGGGATCATGATTATGCAGACGTAGTCCTTACCATTCTGGGGCTTTCAGTTTAAACCACAGCTAATTTTCATAAAATCTCAGATTTGACTCCACAACCACCTTTTTATTTTTCTTTTTTTCTTTTTTAAATTTCATTTTGGTCTGGAAATGCACATTGAAGTGTGGATTCTTAGTTCTGCAATTAATAATTTTTTTAAGGTGCTTACCTATGTTTTTAAGTTTTTAAGAAGGACTCCTGTTTTAATATTCTCTAATTTGGATGGAAATATAGAAAGATTGCCATGTCTGTGTTCCATATGTGATCTTTACATGCAAGTAGTTGGATAGCATGAATACAGGAAGGACTGTTTAAGAGAATAAGAGCGGGAGAAGGATGTAATTTGGTGTTTCCCACATTCTCTTGCCACATTTGAAACACAGGGCTGAAACTGAACACAAGGTTTTTGAGATACCAAATTTTCTGGGAACAAAATACTTAAAAGGCACATCATATGTTAGCTGGCCAAGTGCTTGTGGAGTGAAAGAGTGTGTGTATATCTGTGTATCCACGTGCATGAATGCATTGTTATTTGCCTTCTTAAACTCCTTGTTTATGATTCTAGTATGGAATTTTGCTTTAAAGGGAAAACAAAAATCTTCCTGGGCACTTTCTGCAAATGCACACACTTTTGAGACAGGAATGATTGTAGGCATGAGTAATTGACACAGAAATCTGTGGGAACACTGGGAATTTTCTCCAAAATGTCCTCTGTGTTCATTGGAGGTTTTTCTTGAATGTCGACTGGTCCCAGAAGCAGCTGCATTTGTGGCCAGTGAGCACATTTAACTGCCTCCTTCAGGGGCTCCAGCTGTGGTCCCTCCCTGCTGCTTGCTGAGCATTCCCAAGCCCTCTCGCTATTAATGCAGCTACACCAATTTCTCCTCTTCATCTTCTGTCCTGCCAAGACCAGTGCTTCATGACATCCACCATATATTCTTGTGTTAGCAATATCTTTTATAAATTTCATGAATACATCAGCTGCAAATTGTTCAGATGCTACACTGAGGGGCACAGAAGTGCCTTTAAGAGAATCTGCAGCTTTTACTGAAGCAAAACACCATCTGGAATAAACGATACACTTGCCTACACAAGCCCACTCTGCTTGCTTCTATCTCCTTGTAAAACTTCAGTATCTTTGTCACAGGCATTTTTATTCCACCTACTATTTGCGGGACTATTTTGCTGCCCTTTAACTGCTAGAAGTTTGGCATCTTGTCTGAACTGGCAGGCTGAGCTCCCCTTGAATCCAGTGGAGAGTGAGAGGTCCTCTGGTTGTGGGGGGATGGAAGGAGGTTCTTTCTGGAAATGTCTACCCCTCTGGATCACAGAAGTAGCCTGATCATCTAGCTCAAATGCTGTGCCTGCAGTAAAGGATCCCATATAGTGTTGCTTTCCAAAGCATTTTTCCATTAACAACACTGATTTCCTTTCCATCGATAAATGAATATGAAAATTACATTTACTTGTTAAAGAAAATGGTAGCAGTGAAAACCTCCACTCAGTAATATGTGCCACCATATCTCATATGCTTTCATATGTTTTCATATGGAGTAGAATTCATTTGTCTAGAGGAAGAAATAACAGGAAACAAATATCAGTAAGTCTTTCTCAGAATCCCTGGGCATTTTTGTGTCTGCAGACTGTTTCTATCAGGACACCCAAGCCTAGTGGAGGGATGGGGCATATTTCCTGTTCAGCACATGCTTGACTATTCTGCTGTTACTGTCTACAGGATTTCTACATACCAGCCTTCACCTTAAATTTTTTCATTCTTTCCCTGCTGAGGCAAAATACCCAGTTATAAAACACCACAGAGAGTTTTTTCTGGCATCTGCTAGATCTGCTTTCTAGGTAGAGTCACACTGCACAGATTTTACCCCAATGTCACACATAGGTTGAGGCACTTAGGAACACAGTAAGGGCTATCAGCCACGTGAATCTCATTGGATTATATTCCCAGCATGAAAATCTTATATATTCATACCAAGGGCTAAAGAAAGAGCTAATTAGGAAATATTATCTTTTAAATATTCAAATTTCACTGAATACAAAGTCTGTTAAAAGATCAAAGGGTTACATTTATTTTATCTCACTTTATGTTAACAATATTATCCTTATTAACTATATATGTGTTGCTATTTTCTTTTTATCCTGCAATCATAGTTCTTCAACCTTCCTCCTCTTTGTGAGAGAAATGTGTTATTTCCCATCTTCTTCTTCCTGGGTGATCATCTGGAAAAAAATATCAGCTTGCACAAAGTGATTGGTGCATTCTTCTGGACAGTAAGCAACGAGAAATCATTCCTCATACATGTTAGAGAGTATAGCACTGTAGTCCAGGGGGCACCATTTATACATACAATCAAGAAAGCTTTACAGCAGGATCCTTATCATTACTCTGAAGGTGGTGAGAAAGAGACCTCATGTTCTGTATCTCCAGCAGCCTTGCACCATTGGTCCATCAGAGGTGAGCTGATCCCATGCACAGCCAACCACCCATGCCAGGGTGACCAGGCTGGCATCTGGCATGAGAATCTGTGCCTCCAGCAGAGAGAGAAGGTCTGTTGAGGGTCTGCTCTGACATGGCTTCAGCTGCCTCCACCAACACCTGCACCTGCCAGAGCTCAGGACATCTGGCTCTGGTCCATCAGAGCAGCACCCTGATGCCAAAAGCAAGATTTGCTCCTATAGTGCCACATTCTCTGCAGTCTCCAGCCATGGGAATTTTCCCCTAACTTCAGTAGGAATGATTTTGAACTTTGGGGCCACCATAAGGAACATGAGAAAAGGAGAATTTACAAATGCCTTACCTGAATGCATCGTGTTGTGCACTGAAACTTATAATTACACTAAAGTGTTTCAAGGAATTTGACAACAAGTAAGGGCAACTGTTTAATAAAGGTGCAGTAATTCACATCCAGCCACTCGCAGGGCTTGACAAATTTGCTTGATGTTGACACAAAACTTTCAGACTATTATGATTTCATTCATATATATTAATATATTTTTTAAAATATATTAGTTGGATTCTTTGCTGTCTTCTGTGTTTTGGCTGGTCTCCTCATGAGCTCTAAGATGTAAAAAAGATGGTCTCATTCTTCAGAAAATATCAGAAAGCATGAGTGGCATGTTTTCTCTCTCATAATAAATCTTCTTCTCATTACATTTTCTAGCTTGAGTTCTGCAGATCCAAAACATTTTGACTCTCCTAACAAACAGGAACAGAAACAAACCCAGAAAATGGGATCAAATCAATGTATATGTGCCAGAAAGCCAGCTTTTCTTCTTTTGTACTGCTTAGTTAGATCCAAACCTGAAAAATAACTTTACTTCAAAAATCAAAATAAAATGAGAAATTTAAGAAATCATTTCTGTGTCTTACTGCTGCTGCCAATTTATTTGCTTTCCAAGTGAGATGCTTTTGCAAGTTTTCATTCTGAGAAGCTGTAACCACAGTTAATACAAAGCTGAGAGTTACAAAATAATCAATGTCCAACAACTATTAAGAAGAATTTCATAATTAAGCAAAAATTAATTTGCATACAACAAAATTTTAATGGTTTTAATCTTTAAATAAATATTTAGAAACTATAGGCTATTTACAATAGGGCCTACTCATTGATTTATATTACTAACTTTTGTTTTAGTTTATTTTAATATAACTCTATCTTTTTTCCCTTAAATTAGAAAATACATATCTGTATTTAAATATTAATGATTTTCTTTAAATATAAAATACAAGTGTATTTAATGTGATTCTTGCACCATTTAAAAAACCTATTTTAGATAAATAAAATTCATCCTGCTTTGAGATTGGTTGAAAATTTTGACAGAAATAATAAAGATTTAATATTCAAGTTATATATTTGATTCTTACTTGCTCAATTTCTTTTTTTGACTGTTAAACAAGTTTAATAGCCTGATTAATGTGGGATACTTGAATTTAAATGATAAAGTTTCCTGTCAATTTTGCAGTGACAGGCTGTACATTTAAAAATAAAGGATAGAAACATTTCATATAGTTTTTCTTGAAACCTGAAATAGCAATACCTCTGGCAAACTGCCTACTGTGAACATATACATCTCACTGGACTGAAATAGGACTTGATGATCCTTGTAGACATCCTTGTAAATCCCTTCCAGGTCAGGATATTCTATTATTCCGTGAGCACTTCCATGAAGTCATTAGTTTAAATTAAAAAAGAGCTTTGCATCATTCAAAAAATGTAAAGATTATTGGGGACTACTAGTTTGTCCAGGTAAAAAGCTCATGCTAAGTAACCTCATCCTCTAATCTTTTCCCTCAGGCCTTCAAATTCAAGATACAACGTCTTCTAAAACAGAGATCTAATCGTAATCTACAGATATTGAAGAGCAGAAGGCTGTCCCTGATCATCTTCACCACTGTAATGTCTCTATTTCTGTTATTGCAATGGTTTGTATAAAAAAAAAAAAAATCAGACTTTGTTAACATGAATATTCCTGAAAGGGAAAGCACAGGCTTCAATGACTGCATAAGGATACATCTCTGCTAATAAAGTAATATTTGACTGTAATGAAAAATCATAGGAGAGCACATGAGAAGCTCAGCTGCTCAGCTCATAAGGGCTGAAACCAACCAATTTCCAGGAGCCATTTTTAAGGCCAGTGATAATTTACTAAAGCTAACTGTATAAAATTAATAAGGGTCTGGATTAATCAATGTTAATCACAATGTATAAGACAGATTGCCTGATTGACCTGAGCTAAGGCTCACAAGCATCTGGAAGAACATACAATGAAAATACCAGTCTCTACTATAAACCACAAAGACTGTTCATGTCATGACAGAAAAACAAATTTTAAAAAAGGAATTCTGAGGTTTACTTAGAAGTACAGTGTACCTCCACAGAGACACCACAAACTGCAGAAGGATGCTGCACATGCTGTGTAAAAGCCAATTCCTTCCTACAGTCTTCTTGCAGCAATGATATTCCCTTCAGAATTCATATAATAAATGCACTGTAATTGCTGCAAGGGAAGAAGGTATACACTACAAAGTTGATGCACTGTGAGGACTAACAATTTCTGGCCACAAGTGACAGTGTGTATAAAAGGTCTTCTGGAGGATTAAGCCTCAAAGGTGACCTCTTTCAATCCTGCTTTTCTTGTGAGGACACAGCAACCTGGAGGGAGAGCAGAACTGCTGACGATTGTGTTCTGCCTTCACCAGCTACATGCACTGTTTAGATTTAGACAGGTAAAAAGTAGTTGAAATATTTATGTGTGCCTTCTTGCTTTCTTATGTTTCTCAAGCAAATCAAGACATAATCTGAGACATTTATGAAAATCCTGTACACTGCTAGTTTTCTACCAGTGTAGCTTAGATATTTAAAGCATGTAAGGGCAATCTTTACAGAAATAATTCATAAAGAGATAATGGGTTGGAATATTTTTGCCTGGTTTCTAAGGGAATGAAGCTTTTATAGTCTCTCTTCCTATTAGTTCTCCCACAGTCCCCATGACTTTTAAAGCTGTCAGGCAACTTCAACCACATATGACAGGAACAGATGCCTCACATTTGAGAATATAAGAAACCCCCTCCCAACTCTCAGCAGTGGCACATCTACCCACTGGGACACTGCCATGTTGGTGTCAGAGGCAGTTTAGGAAGAACTTATGAACCCCTTGTCCCATAATCCACTACTTCAGGAATGTTAGAGGGCTCGTCCCTGCCTGTACCTTTCAGGAATTAATAAATAATTTCTTACTCATTTGCGTAAAACCAGCAGAAGGGCAGAAGAGAGACATCCAAATTAGTGTCCTCTCTGACATGCTCTTTGTAGGTAAGTTTGATTACACCTTCCTGGCAGTAGTTAGCTAATCAATAGATGAGCAGTGACAGCCAACTGGCATGTGTGCATCTTGTAATGGATCAAAGCAGTGCCTCTGTCAAGCTGGCAGATCAGTGAAGGGCACCTGAAGGAAGGAGGGCTGGTGGACAAAAGTAATGGATAAGTACTATAGCCCTGGGGTATCTTACCATATTTGTTTGCTTGTTCTTCCTGTGTTACTCTTCTAAAACATATACGGTAGTGTCTGGGTACTGTTTAGAATTTGAGGTATTTTTCCTCATTAGAAGAAACTGATGATAATATTTGAAAATTTTTTTATGCAATTTTGTTTATTAGTCTGTATGATCTGACTGTTTCTCTGAATACACTGAGGAAAGAGCCTCCTTTCTCACAGTACTTATTCCCTTCACACAGTCCTATGCCTCCTCTTTCGGATGTAGGAGGAAGGAGTTCTCTTTCATCAACTCTTGTCATGGCAACTTATTACTCAAGTGCTGCTCTATTTTCTTTTTTTTTTTTTACCTTTCAGTTATATTTGTCGTGTCTGCAGTTGAAACCTTTGCCTGTACTGGTGAGTTCCTAAACAGCTTTGCATACAGTTGAGCACATTCAGTAGTTTAACTGTCTTAACTACTTCTGTTAGTTCTCATGAGTGAAAAACTGCTTCCTTCAAAACATGTTTTGTGCTCAAAAACAAGCCTGCTTCTAAATGTCTCCTTTCTCCAGGATAACAACATCATTCAAAGGTTCAAGTCACTTGCTTCACCTTCTAATGGTGAAAAGCAGAACATCCAGAGTAAGTGCAAAAAACCCCTTTAAAACTAGGCAGTGGCAGTCCTTTCAGAAGCAAATCAAGTTTGCAGTAAATAATCCCCTCCCCTCAAAATTAAAAACAGAAGACAACCAAGTCAGAGCAGATGAAATATATATTTTGAAAAATGTGTTCTAACCCTTTTGTCTGAACACTTACTGTCACCAAGCATCAAGAAAACGAAACCAAAGAAAGATTAAAAGCAGAGAGTACATGTAACTTAACTGTGAGTTGACTCATGGGAAAAGGTAGATGAAAATAGTCTTGAAACTTGGACAACAGAAGAAATACTTGTGGTGAAAAAAAAAGGTAGAAATCTAAGGAAGACAAATTAAATGGGTAGAAAGCCCTTTGGGGAGTTATAATTTCTACTTCTTTGTGGAGAAGAGGATACATCAAGGCTTCAGATGTGTAAGTGAAACAACAAAAAAAACCTGGAAAACTGGACATCAGAGAACACTTCCAGAAATCTAAAGAAATACTGTGGGTGTTTCAACTTCTCTTATCAGTGATATTCTATGTCTTTTTTTCTCCATACATGTTGGCATAATTTTTTTTCCAGAGATAGCTTAGAAAAATCTTATACTCACACAATAATAGGAAAGACATCATTAAATTTTCAAAAGAACATCCACTTTGACTTAAATCTCTCTTTCTTTTGGTCAAGAGGAAGAGGGAGTTATGGTCTCAAAAAAACCAGAGTAATCAGCTGAAATGACCTATGTCATCTGCCATGAGAGCTGATGAGATTGTACACAGTAAGTGATGCACATGGACACATGGGCTATCTCTGAGTGTAAATCAAGCCTTTTTCACAGACATACATCCACACCCAATCTCACTTCCATGCTGCCCCATGCCACATTCTCTGCACAATCAGATGCTGCCTCATCAGGTTTTCCTTTCATGTCCTCTGACAGACAACAGAGGTCCAGGGAAGCAGGGCGGATGGGGCTACACTGTCCACAGATTCATGCTGAGTCATACTCAAACCTCAAACAGAAATAGCTCCATTATTTCAGCCAGGAGCAGTGCTTCTCCTTGGTTTTCAACTGTTTAAAAATATTGATGGCATGCATGTGACTGTATGCAGGCAAGATCAGTGTTCTCAGCAAATTATTAATTAAACACCAATTATTTATGTAAATAGGCGAGTACAGGATTTGTGAGTTGTTGTGCCTACCATTTAAAAATGTCACCCAAAATTCAACACTTGAATTCTCTCCCCAAGGATACAGCTCAGTTCCCTGGTGTTTTTGATGAACACAGAGTTTAGTTGATCAGGAGAACACTTTCTTATTACCTGCCAAGATCTTTTTTTCCTTAAATGCAGTGCACCAATTACCAGGTCAAGGCAAGAGCTGCATTGACTGAGTCTATCAATCTATATTACAGTAAGCCAGTAGAGTAATTTTTATCTACAGCAACCCTCAGAGCTGCTGAGAAGCATGCACTGGCCAGGTGGGAGTGATGCAGCAATCCTGTGGCATTCCTCACCATTACTGTGGGAACTGGTACTGTGTGCTTAGTCTATAAAGCCCCTTTTTTTTTTTCTAGGCCCAGTCTGAGTGGCTGATTATGGACTTTGTGGTCATGAGGATCATTGATTTAGGTGATTAAGTCCTGTGGTTAGAAGTTATGAGAGGTGATTCGGGGAGGTACTGAAAGCACTTTCTTCTTGCTCCTAATGCTACTATTTATTTTATTGCACCACCAGAGTGCCAAAGAGTTTTTGCCTGAGGTGGACAACTGACTTGAGAAACTGGGAACTGCCTGGGGCTTATTTACTGGATGGGAAACCTCTCTACACATGGACTGAAGCAGATCACTCAAGTAGCATCAGAACTGAGTCCCAGCATTAGACTTTAAAAGTGATTTCTGAGGGTCTTTTGGGAGAATTGGCATTTGTGAGTAAAATGAGGGGTTGTGTGTTTATTATAGGCCTTTTACTGTGTCTGTGGAAAGTTCTGCTTGTGCTGCAGTCAAAATAAATATGAAAAAATATAATTGTATTTTGACATGCTAAAGGCAGTTAGATATGTTGATAGCTGGGTAGTTATGCATCATCTGTAAATAAATGCCTTCCATCCATCAAGTAAGCGTACAAGCAAAGTGTCACTGAAAAAATACACATTGCATTAATGGAATCTCTGATGAAATGTTTTTCCATCTGTCATGAAATTTGCTATAACAAATGGGAACTCTGTGCAAGTTTTATTTTAATGTATGATTTAACACCAGACCTTTTACGTTGTAGTTAGTAAAAACAGTATTTCAATGAATTTTTTTGACCATTTATTTCAATGTGTAAGTTTTAATAATGTGTTTCCTCTTTCAGAAAGACTGAGGCATCATTTGCTCTAGCTGACATGACACCAAAAAGGTCTCCTCTTGGACTACAGACATGGTTTTGCCACAGGTTCAGTCATCATTATATAAACTCCCATATTTTTAGATATAAGGAAGAAGTCTTTTATAGTGATGGTGGTAAAACACTGGAACAGGTTGCCCAGAGAGGTGGTTGGTGTCCCATCCCTGGAAACATTCAGGGTCAGATTGGTCAGGGCTCTGAGCAACCTGATCTAGGTGAGGGTGACCCTGCTCAGTGCAGGAGGAGGTGGACTAGAGGACCCTTGAAGGTCCCTTCCCTCCCAAACTATTCTATGATTCTATTAATTCTCTTAAGAGAGCACAAAGTAACATGAGGGCAAAGAAGGTCCTCACTTTAGTCAGTCTGGGTGGGACAGCTAAAATGGGAAAGCAGGCTGTCATTGTATGAACAGTTTCGGAGTCCCTCTTTTCACTGTGCTGAAGGGTGGATGCCCCACCTCTGCCTCTATACCAGTATCTTAATGTGTTGAAACTAGAAGCACCATGCTTTGAAAGGTAGTAACAAGGTACCATACTGATAAGATACCAAGGCCTTTGTTGGTTGAGTTCAAATAAACACACTGCAGGAGCTGGGGCCTATTTCTTCTGGATCACAAGAAAGCACCAAGTATCTACTGCTGCACTACAGCACCGGTGCATCCTTTGCCAAGGTTACATCAGGAATGCACTTAATCTTTTACCTTTTAGGTGATGATGAAGGAAATAGATTCATTTACAGTAATATTTTTGTATTTGTGATTAGACTGTGACCTGGCCAGTGACAGTATGGCTGACAAGAATCCTAGAACTTCAAAATCTCTAGAGCTGAAAATCCTGAAAGAATACCTAAAGATCAACAACACTGGGGAAACACCACTCTACAGTAGTGGCACCAGAGTTCAGTTTTACCAGGAACATTAAACATTCATGTTGTAAAAGTCTCTTTGGCTCATTGGGTTAGAACATCTTCTACATGCATAAACTGTGTATATAATAAATGGTCTGGTGGGTTGTCTGTAATACAATTCCTACAGAAGCAAAGAAAGTTAAGATTTACAATTAGTTTATGTATTTAATGATATAGAGTTGCACTGGAACCTCTTTGGGAGTTCAAACTAGAGAATTGCAGCGTGATGGTGAGAAAAAATAGTGTGCTTTATGTTTTGTCTACCTTCTTATTTATATATTTTGAATATTTTAAGCAAAAACCTTTTTGGGGAGTTAAATATAGTGCTTTGTTAATGTCCACTGAGTTTAAGTTTGCATAATAAGCTTCTGGCTCTATGAGGGAGGCTATAAATTAAGTATATTCCTTTTGTGTTTTTTTTTAAATGCCTTTTTTACTTCTGTAATAAGTACATTTATTGAGAAATCTGGAAGATCTAAAGATAGATTACATGTATTTTAGAACTTTAAGGAAGGTGCTTGTTCTAGACTCTGGAAAAACCTTGTGAAGAAACCCATAGATTCGTGTAAGGAACCTGCTGAAAAATAAAAATTTTAGATTCATCCTCCTGGTGAATTCTGAACTGAATAATATAGAGTTAATAGCTGAGAGGGGAAAAAAGTCAATCCTTAGCTAAAGGGTACACTTTTTCAGTAGTATGTTTAGTTTTACTAAAGCAAAGGTGCGGTAAATGAGTGGGACTGCTGCAGAACCAGTGTTTGTCTAATTACAGACAGAAACAGGTACCACAATATTGAAAAGTTGAGGTCTTTACATGACAGTTCCTTTTTCTTTGCTTGTGTTTGATGAAGATCTTAATAATGCAAAATTATAATTTTTCTGTTTTTTCTCCTTCTGGGTGATATGCTTTGAAATTTTCATTTATTTCATTTCAGCTCTTCATTTTATTGAAGTCCCATCCAGGAGACATTTTGAGAAAAGACAATGTGACTGTTGTTGTCTTGCACAGGGTGCACTGCAGCCCCAGTCCCACACTGGGGTGTGCCAAGGCTCCCCCCTGCTGCATATGCCACAGGACGTTTTCAAGGAAGCCAAGATACTGGGGAAGAACTTGTGAATAGACAGTTCTGTCCTGGTCTGCTCTGGGCACACAGCCAGAGCTGAGAGCTGAGAGTCCTTAAAAAGCTTAGCCCAGAAATCAGAGGTCTTCTAGAAGTGAGGTGTCAGAATGCATTTTGTATGGGACCCTGGACAAAAAGACAGTGAGCTACATACTCTCCATCCATCTTTGCCATTACTTTTGCTGTTGCAATGGCTAAAAGCTTCAGTACTCAGTTCAGAGGTGTGTTCTGGGCCATCTATGCAGTATAAGAGATGAAAACACCAGCTGAGTGAAAAAGAGAACACCTTCTGTAGAGAGAAACAAGCTGGCTTGTTCAATTTATACAGTTCTGTTAATACAGCCCCGTGATATTTACACAGTGTACAGTGACACCTGATGCAGATGACTCATATTCCTACACACCTTGTAGTCTTATTCCCGACATTAACCTGATGTATTTGATTCCTGTCCATTTCAAGGCCAGTGCTTTCTCTTCACCATTAGAAAATGTAGTTTTGTTGATTTTTATACATTCTCCAGTTTATATTATTTGGATTTTGACTCTGTTCTTCAAAGTTTACAAGCCTTTCAGGTTGGTATCATAAAACCATTAATGCAAATCACTGAACAAGTAATTCCTTGAAGCAGTGAGTGGGAGTAGTCCTAGGACAGATTCTTCCTGAAGACTCCAGCACTTCCCAGGAAAATAAACCATTGATAACAGTACATTGAAGTAGAGATCAATGAGAAGTAGCATCACAGAAGCAGGAAGGATGAGAGCAATCATTCAACTGCAGCTATGAAAGCCAATAGCTGGAGCAGTACCAGGCTACAGAAGGTTTTAATGATAAATAACTTTTATTTAACAGTGGGAAGCATATGTGGAGAGGGACTCATCACTTCTGGCTTTGTCTTTTTTTTTGGGGGAGGAGGGTGGCATGTGAAGAAAACTAGTTTTTCAGCAACAAAGAGCAGCAAGTTCAGAATGAGAAAAGAATATGCAATAGTCAAGAGGGCAAAATATAGTTTCATGAGATGCTAAAGTGTTTAGAAAGAAAAAACCTGGATATTTGTGATACTAGACAAGGAAAACCTATTAGATCTACTCACTGCCTAGATGTAAAGTAATACCTTGGATGAAGCAGCCAGCTCTCTACATGTACTTTGTTTATAAGCTCTTTGTTAAAGATACCCAACCTAATTCCAGATGAGTGTTTAGTCATCACAGTATCATTCAGAAATAGTAGCTTGCATGGTACATTATTTAGCTGTGGATTTTTTCTTACCCATTTGGAGAGTGGTTCAGCTGCCTAAATATATTTAGCTACCTAAGTGAGTTGTCTCTGTACCATTTTTTATCATGCAGGATAGACTTGCACTGAACAACAGAGCAATTGTATAAGAATTACTTACTCTGAAATGCAGGCAAATGTAATTTTTCTGAATTCCTACTGAAGTTAAAACAGTAAAAGAAAGAGGCTTAAAATTTCAGTGCTAGCTTAAGAAGGAATGTAACTCCATTCATTACATATGTTTTCTAACAGTAAAATTATCTCTCACACAGTTAAAATTTTGCAGTGATATTTACCAAGACTGTACTTGCAGAGAGTCAAGACATCCTCTCCCTGTCCACTTTTAGCAAAACCACTTCTAACCCCTGATTTCAAGAGGAATAAAATTGTTTCTTTAACAGGTAAAATTTATTTTTAAAGCTTTGCAATGATGGAAAGCCAAAGCCTGTATCAGCCAGTTTAATTTGGTAGGGGAATGAAGGACCATAAGAAAGCTTTCTACAGGTACATCAGCAGCCAAAGGAAGACAAGACTTTGGATTTGTTGCTGAGTGGGAATGGGGATCTGGTGGCAAATGGCACAAAAACGGCTGAGGTACTCAATGCCTCCTTTACCTCTGTCTTTACTGGTAAGACTGGTCATCAACAATTCCAGACCCCTGAGACTAGGAGGGGAGTCTGGAGCAAGGAATACTCCTCAGTGAAGAAGGATCAGGTAAGGGAACACTAAATCCAGCTGAAAATATACAAGTCCATGGGACCTAATGGGATATACACAGTGCTGATGCTATTAAACTATATTTTGGTAAGGTCATTCTGGATTATCTTTGAAAGGCCATGGTGGTCATGGGAGGTTCTTGAGGACTGTAATAAAGCAAATGTCACTCCTATCTTCAAGAAAGGCAAGAAGGAGGATCTGGAGAATGACAGGTTGGTTAGCTTCACTTGTATCCCTAATAAGATGATGGAGTAAATAATCCCGTAAGACATTTCCATATATTTGAAGTACAAGAAGGTGGTTGAAGGTAGTCAGCATGTATTAATTAAAGGAATATTGTGCCTGGACAACCTGGTAATCTTGTGAGCAGAGTTGACTGGCTTGATGGATGAGAAGAGACCTCAGGATATTTTTTATCCTGACCTCCTCAAGACTTTCAATACTGTCTCCTGTCATATCCTTATTGATACACTAATGAAGTATGGATTAGAAAAATGGACAATGAGGTGCACTGAAAACTGGAGTAACTGCTGATCTCAAATGGTTGTCAGCAGCAGCACAAAGCCCAGCTGGAATATGCTAATGGTGTTCCTCAGAGATCAGCAGGGGAGCCAGTAGAGTTTAACATCTTTGCCGGTGACCTGAACAATGGGACAGCATGCACCTTTGGCAAGTTTGCAGTTGATATAAAACTGGGAGAACTGAATGATACACCATATGGGCATAATGACATTCAGAGAGCTCTCAAGAGACTGAAAAAATGGGCTGATAAGGGCCTTATAATGTTCAACAAACAGAAGTATTAAGTCCCAGGCATGAGGACAAGCTAAGGGCAACTGGCTGGCAAGCAGCTCTGTAGGACAGGACCAGGGCATCCTTCTGGATGTCAAGGTGTCCATGAGTCAACAATGCACCCTCACAAAAAGAAGGCTAACAGCTTCCCAAGCTGTATCAGGCAGATCTAAACTTCCCCTCTCAATTTGTACCCATTAGTGCTTTCCCTATCACTACAGCTCCTGACAAAGGATTGCTCTCTGGCTTCCCTGTAGGCCCCCTTTAGCTACTGGAAGGCTACTAAGAGGTCTCCACGCAACTTTCTCTTCTCCAGGCTGAACAACTTTCTCTGTCTTCACAGGGAAGGTGCTCCAGTCCTCTTATCAACTTTGGAGCTCTCCTCCAGAACTTGTTCCAACAGTTTCATGTCCTTCTTGTGTTAGTGATACCAGAACTATGCTGAAGTATTGTACTACTCCAGGTGGGATCTCACAAGAGCAGAATAGAGGGGGTAGTCACCTCCTTCAGCCTGCTGATCGTGGTGGTTTTGATGCAGCACAGGATTCAGTTTGACTTTCCAGGCTGGAGCGCACACTGTTGGCTCGCGTTGAATTTTTCATCAACCATCACCCCCAAGCCTTTCTGCAGAGGGCTGCTCTCAGTCACTTCTCCACCCAACCTATAGGTGTGTCTGAGATTGCCACAATTCAGGGGCAATTGTTTTGCACTTCTCTTTGTTTAACTTCATGAGGTTTACAGTGATCCACTCCTCAAGCCTGTCAAGGTCCCACTGGATGACATCCCTTCCCTCCAGCGTGTCAACTGCATCACAAAGTTTGCCGTCATCAGCAGATTTGCTGTCCCTGAAGGACACCACTCATCACTGGTTTCCACGTGGACAATGAGTATAGAATATTCTATTCTTTGCATATAATAGAACTATATGTGCTTATTCTTAACTTCATTTCTTCTGTTACAGAAAAATTCTTCAGTATCCTATTTATCATTAATTCTTTGTATTTGATTGGTGGGTTATCTCACAGTGCAATGGCTTCATCTTAGATATCTCACTGCTGCCGATACCAGAAAGCCTGTGCAAAAATGCAGTGACTGATACAGTGTTGCAAATTATATCAGATTTGCTCAGGTCCTAATTATTTGAAGCATATTTAGTTGTCTGAGCAGACACAGTTATATGTGAATTCATTCTTGGTTACTGTGTGTTAAATCTAATGCAACTTCACCAAAGCCTTTCATTTATGATGCTGTAACACAACATGAACCATGACCTCTGCACTAGTAAAATCAAATCGTTCATCTCTAAAAATGTTGCCAAGCATTGTATGGGAAACATTGCAAAATCAATAATCTTTGTAACATTACTGCCACTTAACAAATCATACCCAGACCTCACACAAACAGTCCGAAATAGGCTAACATAGAACTTTTATGTCAGAAAATGTGTAATGCAGAGGAACTGCAGAAAAGGAACAGGTGCTGGTAAATTTAAATGGGGATATAATTCCTATGAACTCTTTCAATGTTATTCAGACTCAAAGACCTGAAACTGAAATGTTTTGATTCAATGTTTTTCATTTGTTTTAAAGTATTGAGTCAAGTACTGTTTCTTTAGCTTTTATCTACTACTTGTGCTGTACAGCATAAATCTAATGGAAGTTATTGAGAAACTAGGTAATAGTATAGTATGGTATAGCCACAAAACGTAAATAAATACGTATATAAATACGTAAGCCTGGGGACTTAGGCTGATCTCTGGTTGCATAGATCAATAGGATACATAAAATCAGCAAAAAACAGATGTAAGGTTTATGGAACAAACATAACTTTACAATCTTGATGGCATAGTGACTAAGCTTAAAGCTGCATGTCAGATTTATAACTGTGCTGAATGTACCCTCTAGTGTATACATAGTATATGTTAACTGTACTTAGTAGAGCTTAAAATGGTTCAGATTGTGGCAGAGCAGAAAACTGGGCAACATAGCTTGGAAACTGCAAGTGGGTCACTGCATATTTCCAGCTCTCCCTCCAGAGAATTTCCATACGCCTGGCTGGCTGCCCTGCTGCTGCCTGCCCAGGAGCGAAAGAGACAGGAGGGCTACTGCAAAAGGTGAAGAGAGCTTCAACCCCTGTTTCCATGAGCCTATTCCTAAAGCAAAAAGAGGAGAGAGAGGAAACAAACAGTGTCTAGCAAAACAGTTTAGTGGCACAGAGCAAAGAAGGATGGGGAACACAGAAAAGGAAGAAGGAGCATCCAGGACCACAGCTGGTGGTGAAGGACTAGGTGAAGGGAGCAGATTGGGCTGGGACATGGGGAAAGGTGCAGTTGCATGCTGGTAAGACATGTAAAGGCAGTGATGATAATGGATTCTCACACACTTTTTTCAGGCTACTTTAAACACTGAGTAACCTATATAAATACTATACCCAGTCTTGGGTATATATATATATATACCCCTTCTCCCTCCCTCACTTTTCTCCCTAGATCACTAAATCAGTACTCCATTAGTAGCTGTAGGAAATAGATTGCTATGAAGGCAGCTGAAAATCTTCTTCTTCCAAAGGTGTGCAAGTTTAAGTTTCGTGTTCAGTTTCTTGAGCTTTTCCTCTGGCTCCTATGCACTGTTCCACTTAATCTGATTTTCTGTCTTAGTGATTTTTATTGCTGTTATATTTTACATCAGGACACTTATTTATGACTCAGTCATCACAGTCATGGTTAAATACTGGTAGTCCTCACCATATTTATGCAAGAAGGGTATCAGGAGCTTACTATTCAGGAATACTAATAGTAACATGATGGGTTGAATTATGCCCTGAGTAGTGAAAACTGCATGCCTGTCAACAAGTAGAAAGTCTGTCTCTACACTCAAAATGCAGAAGGATATTGCTTTCTACTGGTAAATGAGGCAGCTTGATGAACAGTCTCTCAGTAGGAGAAGACAAATCCCCAAATGCATACCTCAACAACAGCTCCTAATGGATCCCCAAATGCCAAGAACTTCAGAAAATACTGGATGTTTTTATATTTTTGTTGCTGCAGGGTATTAGAAATCATATTATTCTTAATATAATGGAAGCAAAGTCAGCTTGAGAAACAGACTTCACTCACAGAATCATAGAAATGTTAAGGTTGGAAAAGATGATCAAGTTCAACCACCAACACAGGACTACCATGCTCACCATTGAACCATGTCTTAAAATGCATTATCCACACATTTTTTGAACACTTCCAGGATTAGTGACTCTTCCACTTTCCTGTTACAATGCTTTTCAAGTCTTCCAGTGAAGAATTTTTGCCTAATATTTAACCTAAACCTTCCCTGAAACAAATTGAGGCCATTTCCTCTCACCCTGTCTCTTGCTACCTGGGAGAAGAGAGTGACACCTACATTACTACAACCTCCTTTCAGGCAGTTGTTGAGAGTGATAAGGTCTCCCCTCAAATTCCTTTTTTCCAGGATAAACACCCCCAGCTCTCTCAACTGTTCTTCATCCGACTTGTGCTCCAGACCCTTCCCCAGCTCTGCTGCCCTTCTCTGGACATGCTCTAACCCCTCAATGTCTTTCTTGCAGTGAGATGCCCAGAACTGAACACAGGATTTGAGGTGCAGCCTCACCAGTGCAGAGTGTAAGGGAATGATCACTCCCCTGGCCCTGCTGGCCACAGTATTCTTAATACAGACCAGAATGCCATTGGCCTTCTTGACCATCTGGGCACTCTGTGGGCTCATGTTCATCCGCTGTTGGCCAGCATCCCCAGGCAGCTTTTCAGACATTCTTGCCACATTCTGGAGCCATGCCTGGGGCTGCTGTGGTGAGCTCACAGAACTTGGCCTTGCTGAGCCTCATACAACTGGCCTTAGTCCATCAATCCAGGTTGTTCAGATCCCTCTGCAGAGCCTTCCTACCCTCCAGCAGATCAGCGCTCTAGCCCAAGCAGGTGTCATCTGCAACCTTGCTGAGAGTGCACTTGATCCCCTCATTCAGGTCATCAATAAAAGGTATTAAATAGGGGTGGCTCCAAATCTGAGTCCTGGGGTACACCATAGTGACCACCACCACTGTCTGGGCCTGGTAATTCCAAAAGTACAGGAGACTACCCAGATATTTCGCTGCTTATCTGAAGTCTTGTACTGGTGGGCTGCACTTAGTTTCTTTTTACTAATATTTTTGTAGGTGGCATGTGGTATAAATAAAATTAATCTCAACTGATTTTAGAATTTATCTTGAGACATTTTGTGTTGTTCCAAAATTGCCCAAATATACATTATATGTAGGTTAATTAAAGACATAGTGCAATACATAACTTGAATATTTCATAAAGTACGCGTAAGTTGATGTTTACTTTAGCTTCTGCTTGTCACACGAAGTAAAAATACATTTATTTTATTTAGAGAGATTCCCTGTTAAACAGCTAAGTCAGCTGAAATTTGTCATTTATTTTTAAAGTAAAACCAGTGCTCCTTCTGTTCCTGTTTATTCTTTATTTATATATACAGATATAATTATGGCTATGTGTCTGGATGAAACTAACTGCATTTTCCTGTGATTGTGAGCTTTAAAATTCTGCCATCTATATTTTGCTTCTGTGATGTCACTTCAGGGACATTTTATGTTTTCAGTAAACATTGCCTTGAGGTTCTTGAAAATATAGTGCTTCTTTAAACCAAGATAGAACAGATGGAAACTTCACTGCTTAAACAAATGGCTACAATTTTCTTGAGGGCACAAAATAGTATCATGAACTTGACTGAGAGCTTAAGAAGCTTCCAGAAGCTTTTAGTCTTTGCTGGCTAGATGATTGAATTCACAAATTTTGTTCAAGAAACGTTTTTTAAAAATCCCTTTGTGTCTTTCTGTTTTCTTCTTTTTCTTTTTTTTTTTTCCCCTTGCTTTGAAGCAAAGCACTGGTATTCCTGATTCAAATGACCTTTTGGATTAAACTGTTATGAGAGATATTTTGCATGACAATACATTTTCTTGTTAGCTGTTGAAATTCCAGTGCAGGCGCAACAATCTAGACTATTTCAACTTCACATTATTCAGTTACCAATTCTTGCAATTTAATCCAAGGAAAAAGTGCTGTGAAAAAGTGATATGAACTGCCAAATAAATGTTTTATTTTTGTAGCATTTTTCATCCTTGAAATGATACATAGAACTTATTCTTGGCTATCCTACACCAGTCAGAAGCAGGACTATCATTTTCCCATAACGTACATTAACGTAAATCGCAACACATTCTGAGTCAGGGTCTTTATTGATCTCAGTTCAGAACATGCTTGTATCTTTGTGTGTGAGATAGAATAATCCTAGTGCTTTTACAGCTGTTTTAATTTAAACTCCACTGATAAAACACATCTATAGTAAGGCCTGTTGGAAGAGTTCCCAGACCTGACAGTTATCTATAAATTAATGGGAGTCATATACTTGTGCTTGTTTGGAAAATATGTACAACAGACTAAAGCAGATAACAGAAGTCACATCTGCTGAAGGATGCTTGAAGAATGTATAGACAAAGGTGAGCCTTTGTTACAACTCTAATCCTGGCAACACAGTCATGGTGCTACTAATAAAGGCAATAATAAGGTATGGAGTTTAGTTAGAAAAATAAACTCAACATGTTTCTGTGAAGCAGCTGTTATGAGACTAATTATCTATGGCCTAATCTCTAAGTTGTCTTTATGGCGCTGTACGTACTGACTTGATTTTGGCAAAGGTTCAGCCTTGCTTTCCTTGCACCTACAAAACATTCACTAAAGGTCTGCACAGTTCTCATTCTCTTGGCATTGCTTCAGCACCTGTGAATTACTCAAACATGGATGAGTCCTTAGCATCACACAGAGCAGATTCCCCAAATGAGAGTATACCTTACACACCAATGTTTTGAATGTGGGGAGGGCAACATGGCAGCTATATATACCACCTGTGCTTAGATCCTGCAGTCACTTCTTAGAACTGGCAAAGTCAAGACAGCTGTGCAGTGCCTCAGCTGTGTTTATAAACCAGGCCCTCAGTGAGGTGTGAAAACAGAGCAAGGTGACTCTGACTGCCAGTGTTTACACAGAAGAAAACAGCAAGGCACAAAGGGAGTAAGTACAGAGTCACTTTGTTTAAAGGAAGCTACTTACAAGCATGAAAGACAAAGTGAAGGAAAAGATAGGTGAGATTGTTTGGATATGTAACCAGTGCATAAGGGACAATGGTAGCATAAACTGACTGATAATGACAATGTGGCTTCTCAGCACCCCTAGGATTAGGGAGAACATGATCTGTGAAAGAATATGAATGTGAAATAAGTTACTGATGCTTAATGCAGTAGTTGTAAGATATTGTAAGAGCTATTTAGCCAAGTGTCTGGCTGTCACTCCAGTGGCATTCTGCATGGATAGCAGGAGGACAAATTTCATTTATTTAGAGAAAGAGAAAAGGATATTGTAAGAACTGAGTCATAAAATCATGTCAGTCTAGATGAATTTTAGCTATGAAGATGTGACTTTAACCAGAAAAAAAAAATCAGGAAATAACTGAGCATGAACACTGGAGATCTGCAGGTAAGTCAGAGACTGTGACAGTGCCTCAGCTGTGACTCCAGGTGATGGGCAGGTTGATGATTTCCACACTGACAAAGAAGACAGTAGCTAAAAGGTATGTTGGATAAAGACAAACTAATGTGAGTTTAGCCATTCTTGAGCTTTAACTTTGATTACTCTCTCTGTCAGATGTGGAAAGGGGGCTGAGATTTTACTTCAGTAGATTTGTGCTTATTTATACTAGGGGATTATCTGGCTCATTAAGATAAAAATTGGATAGTGTTAATCTTCCCTTTGAAGTGCCTACATGTAAGTTCTGTACCACAGGAACAACAGTTTAATCCATATTGAAATATACTAATATACACACACTTTTGTATATAATGAATGAGACTTAAGGCTGTGCTGTGCATAGCATCTTCAACAGGACCTCTGAGTATCCATTTAAAATGCCCCATAATAATAATATTCACTATTATTCAACAGTTAACTGACCTTTTCTTTAACTCAAAAAGGATCTCTTTTCCAATTTCAGTTTGTGTAATAGTGCATTAAATACTCCCGAGTGTAGTTATTCTTTGCTTTTTGCCTCAGTTTCCCTTAGTCTGTACAAAGAAAATAACAGTATCAGCTTGTAGAATATGTTGAGAACAGTTGAAAAGTACTATATAAGATGTAGGGTCATCATTAGCAGCTTTTTCATACATCACAATTGTATTTGCACATAAGGGGAAATGTCACAGAAGATGAGTTTGTTTCTCATCAATTTAAAAATCCTGTAATGGAGCACAGAAAGGAGAGTTTATATTGCAGTTTAGGCAGAGGAGGGGAAAGAAAAGAAATCTTATTCTAGATCATGTATCTATTTCCTGAAACGTAACCACATTCTAACACTAAACTTTCTGGTTTACCAAAGTCAAGTCTCAGTCATTGAAAAAAATATTCAGTAGTCAATGTTGTAGTAAAAACTTCACTTCCATTCTGAAATGTTATCTTTTTCTCTTTCTTATCCATCATAATTTACCATCATCTCAAGACTAGGCTCTTCACTGCCTGTGTGCAAAATGTCAAGTCAAATAAGCATTTTGGGTTGTCTAGGTTGTATGATTGAGGGCTTGTGGAATAAATATTCATTCTTCCAAAATCTAAACAGTTAATTGCTTTGGAAAACAGACTACTTGAAATGGTATGCCAAAGAATATATAATAATGGATGTTATATTCATTCTCCTTCAGACTGTTGCCTGCATGAGAGAGCACTGGAAGTGAAACCAGCAGAGTCATGTGTGTAGGTGGTGATGACAGAAGGAATAGAAAAGTGGCAAAGAGACCCCAGGGTTCTTTTGTGTTTTTATTTAAAATTACAATTCAAAATTCAGTTTTATGGAATAATCACAAGTGATTATACTGCCTATAATTTGTGAAGACTGGTAAATGTGTCTCAGATAATTATTTGGTTTATCCAATACCAAGGAAGTCAATGAAAGGACAAATGGGTAAGGTTTTTTTGTTTATTTGGAGAAAAAAAAAAAAGGCGTAAAATACTTCAAATACTATGCAGAGGGTAAAGAAACTAATACCACCAAATTCCTAATCTAACATCTCTGGTTACATGAAATAAAAAGTAATTTTTATTACCTTTGTACAAAAGCTTGTCAATAATAGTTATAAGGCCTTCAGAGCATGTTTCTCTGTTACTTGCCATGTGTGCATGCACCAACCTACTCAATACTATCACAAAGTCTTCCTCCCAGTGCAAACATCCTCATCATACTCAACCCCCCAAAACCCATTTTCCTGCAGAAACATGATAAAAATAGAGAGTTTTACTCTTTAAGAATGGATTACTTAGGAAAGCCAAAAGCCTGCTATATATCTACAGCACAGAGGTCTACTTACAGCTGTGTCTTGTTATCACCCTAGGCAAAGCTTACACTTTTTATCCAAAGGCAACAGCAACAGTCACTCCAAGAGCATTTCTGACTGTTCCCTTTGTATTAAGTCATTGTGTTGCTGGGAGACCTTTAGAGAAAGAGGCCAGTGGTACTTGCTCTGTGACTGCCAAGTGGGATAAGAATTCGTTCATTCCTCATTAAATATGTGGACTAATTTTGGCCCCTTTTTGTCTTCTACTGTGACATACAAAATGCTGGAAAGGAAATTACTTGCTTCACTGGAACAAAGAATGGGGGCATGTTTGGGGCCTCTCTTTAGGACAACCATCACTTTTTTTCAGGGAGTGGGTAGGAACCTTTCAGTACTTATCTTGTTCTTAAGTACTGATCAGGTTGTTTTTCTTTAAAGGATTAGAAATTTTGACCACAATGTTTTTCATTTTATGTTGCATTGTAATAAGCCACTGCATCATTCATCAGCCAGCCAAGGACTCAAGTTCATCAAAGAAGGAAGTAAATAATAACAATTAATCTGTCCAGTGTTACTTAATAATAGCATGAACTGCTCCATGGAGCCAGGAGTAATTGCCACTAAGTGTATTATACAGCAGGCGAGGAAAACTGATTTATAAACCCAGCTGTCAGGCTGCAATCTAATAGTGACTGCATCATGTTGTAGAAAGCTGCAGTAATTTGGGAAATGACCCTGCTGAATATTCTGGAAGAGAGCCTGTTGTTATCAGTAGCTACATCTACACTACTTCTATACCACCCTCAAGAGCTGCTCCCTAACCCTGACAGATGCTCTAATTTCTGCTTCACACACGTACTTCAAACGAAAAGTCCTTGGGTATGTCAGCTCTTCTGCAAGATTTTGCCTGCTACCTCTTTGCTGCACAGGAACTATATCTGCCACAGACCCTCTGATAACTATCACTTTCTTTGTTCCAGACCTATAGGAAAAGGATCTCTTTTGGCATCCTGATGTGGCATGATAACACCCACACTGGACCAGTACAGGTTGCTCAAAACAATTTTAAATCCTTAAGGTGCAGTAGAAATGCCACTCTGTCTCTGGTCTATGATAGGAGGAAATCCTTTCTTTAGAGCAGGACTGTTAAAGTCCATAGAGAGTGAGTAGTGTCACTTGGAATTTAGCCATGTCAGACCCTTAGGTGAGATGGCATTAACACTAGATGTGCCTCCTCTGCCTTTGTCTGTCCCTATCACAAGTTTGATCTCCCATCCTTCCTTCCAGCCCCTCTTCTCCTTACAATTCCCTTTGTGGACAGTAGTCTGAAGTTCTAGTCTCTTCTGTGCTAGGTGATGATTTGAATTCTTTGGACAGCTGATTGACCCTGAGTATTCCTGGCTGTCATCACTGGGAGCAGCTCTTTGTCATTACAGTCACTTTGCTTTTGCACCTTCTTCAACTCTCCTTATACAGGCCGAGGATTCCCCCATATGTAGTGTTACTTCTCCCTGACAGGGCAGTCCACTCAGGGCACAAGCATGATCACCCACATTCTCTTTACCTTCCAGATGAGAATGTACTTCCTTTGGAGAGGGCCTATAGGTCTACCAGGGAAACAGTATGTGTGTGTCTACCTAGGCAGATCGTTCCTGTCTAGCAAACTCTAAGCTCCTGGAGGCCAGCAGGGCTTAGAGCAAATTGTACCCTTGATGGCACAGAAACCTGGTGTCCTGTGCACCTTATGTACTGGCAAAGACCAAGGTCTAGTGGCTGAACCTTTTGTGTAGGTGCAGTCTTCCACCAGCAGAGGAACCACTTCAGCCTCCTCAAATAGAAGTCTGTGGTCTGGTCATCTGTTTTTCTGTCTGACCCATCTTTACCAGCAAATAGGGTCCTGGAAATGTGTGGCTTGGCCTCCTGGTAAGAAGAGGACATCTATACTTATTGACTTAACTATAGCCTTCTTGTACAGGGTGTGCAGAAATGTGTGTCCAGTTAGGAGTAGCTGACCATAAAGGGCATTTGAGAACGTTTTAGCAGTATGATTATAATCCTGTAGGCTCACCACAGTGCAGATCGGTGCATCATTTTTACAGTCATGGATGGGCAGACCACAACCACTGTGTCATCCTTCCAGAGCAGTCAGATCTTCAGTGGCACAGCTGGCATTTTTCCTTGCTGCAACTTGGTATATGACAGTACAAGAATGGTACAAAACCTGCAGCTTCTGAAAAGCCACAAAATATAATTTGGCAACATGTCCTGGTTAAGTGGACTTCAAAATCCATGAGCATCTGTCTGGGAGCTCCTTGTCAGAAAGCCAGGCCAAGCACAACTAAGGGTGAACATGACGGCTGAGCATAGGAACAGAAGTTTGGAGGGTACTCCTGTGGCTGACCAGCAAGAGCATTTGGCAAACTTGTTTCTACAAAGCAATGTGAATGCTTTCCTTTTGAAGGTGGTATTACAAAGAACTAATGAAGGACTACAGTGCCATTTTAATGACTGAAAATAGGTAAGCAAAGATCTCTGCTTATGGAGACAGAACATGCAGAAAGACAATGCAGCCATTGCAGTGTGACTCATCTGTGTTAATAAGGAAAAGAATAACTTACTGTTCAGACAAACCAACCTTATCACTCTTATTCTCAAACAGAAGCAAACTTTTTGAAGTTTAATTTGGAAAAGAAGGGATTCTCTCATTTTATGATGCATCATCAGGAAAATGTTGGATTTTTTGGAGTTCTATCAGCCTGAATAGACAATATATTTTTCACATTTTACTGGCTACTTCACCTAAGTACCTTTTTGTTACCTTCAGTTGTTTCTTGTTAATGATGCATTTTGCTCCAGTTCAAACCCATTTTTACTCATCTGGAGTATCTATCTGTCCATGCTGAAGTCTATGTTGTTTAAGACAGCAATGTATGGTATATTGGCAGGAAGTTAGGAGAATTCATTTGCATTCCTAATTCTGCCAATAACCAGCTATGACCCAAAACACCAGTTCCTAGATTCCCTTACACATTCAGTCTTTAAAGGAAAGTTAACAGTGTTAGACACAGTGTTTTTCTCTCTAGTATTTGCAAGTATTTTACATACTACTAACATAATACAATTTGGGATAGGGTTAAAGGCTTCCTGTCTTCAACATCCTCATTTTTCCATGCCAATCAAGAGACACCATATAGATTCAAATACCCCAGTTTTCTATGTGTGGTTTCATATATAAGAATGTGAGATGTATATGCCTATTTACTTACCTATCTTTATCAATTGCTCCCTCATGTGGGGATCTGTTAATATTATGAATAGTTAATATAACATTTTTGGGTTTTTTAACATACCATACAAAATCAAGAGTTTACTAGCTGAGGACCCATTTTTCATACAATTATGTGAATAATCGGGTCTCAAAAATGCTACTGCTCATTCCCCTCAAGTGAGACACCCTCTGCATATCTGATAATGAACAATAGTTGATATGACTTTTTGTATTCCAGGCTCATTATCTTGGTATATATGAGAGAGATTGTCAAATTTGTCAGAAAAAAGGGAAAAAAATGTCACAACTGCAGGACTTGCTGCAAGCTGTAACAGCATGTCTCATGAGCAGGTAGGATAAAACACAGAGCTGGAAAGACAGGCCAGGAGATGAGTATAATCTAGTCATTATTTCTGATTAGTGTTGCTCTGAACCCACTGGATCAAGTCCTCCCACAGTCACCTCTGATTGCTAGCACAGACCCACCTTGCATCATATACCTGGATCCTAAGGAAGTGAAAATGGGATAATCCTGCCAATGCTGATGTCTCAGAAGGTTTATCATATAATAGAATCATAGAATGGCGTGGGTTGGATGGGACCTTAAAGATCATCTCGTTCCGATTCCCTTGCCATGGACAGGGATGCCACCTGCCAACCAGCAGATCCAACATGTTCTTGAACATTGCCAGGGATAGGACATCCACAGCTTCTCTGGACAACATGTGCCAGTGTCTCACCACACTCACAGCAGAAAATTTTTCTGTAATGTCTAATCTAAACCTACCCTTTTCCAATTTAAAGCTGTTTCTGAACATCCTATCACTACATGCCCTTGTAAAAAGTCCCTTTCCAACTCTCTTGTAACTTCCCTTTATTAACTGAAGGCTGCAATAAGGTCTCTCCCTTAAGCTTTCTCTTCTCCAGGCTGAACCACCCTAAATCTCTCAGTATGTCTTTGCAGGAGAGGAGGCCCATCCCTCTCAGCATTTTCATGGCCCTCTGAACTCAATCCAACAGGTCCACATCCTTCTCATGCTGGAGGTCCCAGAGCTGGACACAGCAGTCCAAGGGGCTTCTTACCAGAGCAGAGAGGGAGAACCATAGCATCATACAATCATAGAAAGGCCTGAAGGGACCTTAAAGATAATCTAGTTCCAAATCCCTTGCCATGGACAGGGACACCTTCCACTAGACCAGGTTGCTCAGAGCTCTATCCAGCCTGGCTTTAAACACTTCCAGGGATGGGGCATCCACAACCTCTCTGGGCAACCTGTTCCAGTGGCTCACCTACCTCACTGTAAAGAAGTTTTCCTTTCACCTCCCTTGACCTGCTGGCCGTGCTTCTTTTGATGCAGCCCAGGACATAGTTGGCTTTTGAGGCTGCAAGCACACGCTGATGGATCATGCTGAGCTTCTCATCCACCACCCCCAAAGTTCTTCTCTCCAGGGCCACTGTCAAGCCATTCTCTGCCCAGCCTGTACTTGTGTTTGGGATTGCCCAAATCCAGGTGCAAGACCTTGAACTTGGCCTTTTTGAACTTCATGGAGTTTGCACATGCCCACCTCTCAAGTCTGTCAAGGTCCCTCTGGATGGTAACCCTACCCTCTAGTGTGCAAACTGCACCACATAGCTTGGTGCCACCATCAAATTTACTGAGAGTGTACTTGATCCCACTGTCCATGTCACTACACAAACATGTTGAACAGCACTGGTCACAAGACTGACCCCTGAACACCACTCATCACTCACCTTCACTTGGACTTCAAGCTATTGACCACAAACCTTTGAATGTGACCATGAAGTCAACTTGTTATCTACCAAGTGGTCCATCCATTAAATCCACGTCTGTTCAGTTTAGAGACAAGGATGTGTAATGGTCATGCAGGAAAATGTCAAATGCTTTGCACAAGTCCATGTAGATGATGTCAGTTGTTCTTCCCTTATCCACCATTGCTGTAGCCCCATCACGGAAGCACATCAAATTTGTCAGGTACAATTTTCCCTTAGTAAAGTCATGTTGGCTATCACCAATCACATCTTATTTTCCATGTGTCTTCAAATAGTTTCCAGGAATAGGTGCTCCATTATCTTTTCCCTTTTCAAAAATGGGGATTGTGTTTCCCTGTTTCCAGTTTGTGGGAACTTTACGGCCACAACTTCTCAAATACAATGGACAGCAGATTAGGAATTTCTACCAGTCCCCACAGTATTTGCAGATACAACTCATCAAGTCCCATGGACTCATGCACCTTGAGGTCCCTTAGAAGCGTCCTCTTCTGCAACTTCATAAGATTTAGCTTCAGTCTTGCCTAATGGATCAATAAATTTGCTTTGAATCAAAATAGATGATATATTTAAACTATAATTTGAAAGGCTTTTTACATGCTTGCTTTTTATTCCTTTTAAAATCTCTTTAGATTTGGATTTCTAACTTGTAGACTCAGTCCCTTTGGGGTTTTACTTTTCCATAAGTGGTATTTATTTACAAAAGATTTGGCAAAAATTGATGAAGACCTTTTATGCATAGTTTCATCCCATTGCATGAAACATCAGCTTTAATAAAGCAACTCTGATGAGGGATTAGATAAGAAAACCTTGAGTATTGAGGTGAACTCCCATGAGTATAGAAAACATACAAAAATTTGGCTTATAGTCAAGGTTACTGAAAGGAGATTTTGTCTTGTACAGGAATATATTTGGTAGAACAGCATTTCTATATATCTCAGTTTCTTGTATGTATTGGCATACAATCATTAACTTATATATATATTGGTAACTTATATGTATTACTTTACATATAAAGACATAAAGTAAACAAGATATTTTGATTACATTAAATAAATTTGATTCTCCTTTTTATGTATGTTTTAAAAAACAAAAAAATATGATCTTTACTTTTTCCACCTGGCAAGATATGTAACATTGGGCAAGATATGTAACTCCATGGGACACTTTAGCTTTATTTATATGATGGACAGCTTGTCTAAAAATTTCTCTCATAGATCCAATCTGTACATTTTATTGCTCAAGTAGGAAGAAAAAAAACTCAATGACCTTTGAGTATCATATCTTCTTTTAAAGTCAAATTGATGGCTTCCCTTCTTTTCACTCTCCTGTGCCTTTTACTCAGTAATGCATAAAAGCCTGGAATAAAATCTCCACTGTGTAATGCATAACTAATTTTATTTTTTTACTCTAAACCCTAGCAATTCAAAGCCAAGTAAACACCAGCAGGCTGCATTCACTTACACTATGCATGTTGATGCTAATTGCAGTTCCCTAAGCATTTTACATTGTTTGCACAAAATAGCATTGCTCTGCCTTCAAACAGTCAGTTCAGTGACAGCTGGAATGAGTTTATCTCATACTGCTTAGTGTCAGGTGCATTCTTACAGCTTCCCTGTCTCCTTTTGAGGGCTAATTAAGGCATTCTTCTCTCTTGTTTAACATTTACATTTAAACAGCTGCATCTCATTTGGATATAATGCAAAGATGGCACCTGGCTTTCTTTCCTGGAGTTAATTCTGGGATCTTTTTTTTTTTCCCTCTCCATCCCTTCCCTAAAGATCCAAAGTGGTTATTTTTGTGCTTATGTAGGGAAATGAACTGAAGCGGCTGTAAATGGAAAGAGATGCTTTTCATTCACAAACAGGGCGCATCTTCCCAGGATCCTTCACAGCTAGTCTCCTTAGGATACTCCGGATGAGAGCAGAATGCAAAGTGGATTCCTTGAGCCTTTCATCATTTTTGCTGCCTTCGTCAGGCTCTGGTCACCTCAGGGGCTTCTTCATTGTTCCAGTCCTTTTTGCATTTTTGATTACTTGGTTGGTTGTTTTTTCCCACATGAACAAAGACTTTAAAGGAAAAACTTAAAAGGGAAAAAAAAAAAAAAGAAACAAGGCCTAAACATTATGGCACTAGGAGAGCATGGCAAATGTAGCCATAGCAGTTCCATAAAGCCTCTTATTACATGTTAACAGGAAGGGGTGTAGAGGTGCAGCCCACTCTGCTTTCAGAGGTCCACACAGGCCCAAGTTCTCCAAGGGGAACTTTATAGAGAGACATGGACAGGACTGCAGCCCATCCTTCAGGCAATAAGCATTTTGACAGATTCAGCAGCACCATTCAAAACACTCAGATGTACCACCCTTTGTGGCTCTTTCCACATTTGCAGATCTCCATCTTCAATAAGGTGATTTCTTAAAATTATGAAAAAAAAAGGAAAGAATTTTTCCAAGAAACTTTGAAAGATCCAAGGGCAAAGATCTATCTCCATACATCTCTATGGGACAAGCATCATCAACTTTGCTCAATCTTTGTATGTTTTTTGTTTGTTTGGTTGGGTTTTTTTTTTTTATTTTTTTGTCAGTAAAAAATTACTAGGGACATTAGTTATCAACTCTGTGCTTTAAAGAAAGAGTGCATTAGCCTGTGATAATCTAGATAATAATAATGGTATAAGTGCATATGAGAGAATTAATGAAATAGGAAAACTAGACTGTGATAAGTTTAAAGGCCATATGTTTATTGATACAAGCCAATGATGTAACTTTCTTATTTCTGTGCAATTGCTCTTCATTTCTCAAAAGGGAGTAGGAAAGAAAAGCTCCTCGAAAAACCTTATAAAGGGAAGCAAATGAACTCAGGAGGTAAGTCCCACCTGAGTGGGGCCAGGGTCCAGCAGGACTGCAGTGCTGATGCTGCAGCCTTGCCCACTTGTAGACCTGGGATAACTGAGGGCAGCAACAGGCCATCACTTCAGCTGCTGGAGGGGAACAAGGCACACACTTTTCCAAGGAACTTCACAGATACTTGATGACAGCAGAGGAGGCTGGGGAGCTTGATGCTGTTCCTGGGGATTATTTCTCTCACTGACAGGAAGCTACCAGCCTGCAGCTTGGCCCCTCTCTTGTCCCAAGCCTGTATCTGCCTTTTGTCCTTGCCCTGCAGGAACCAGAATTGATGGCCCCTTTCCATACTTTTCTCATTCCCACACTTGTCCTGATCTCCACTCCTGCTTTGTCAACTCTAATTTTCCTAATCTAATATGATGGCTCCTTGGAAAGCTTCTTTTGCCAGCCTACAAACTTCTACTAGATGGCTTCACTTTACCAATCCAGAACTTCCTTTCTATCTTTATCCCTCTGTCAAAGTACAGGCTACTTGCACTGGTATGTTCTTCCTAATCACACCTCATTCTCTTCTAATTTCACTGAAACAACTTCTCCTTTCTTGTTTGCCAGGGATAGGTTTGGAGAGCTTCAAGAGATCTTGGCACAGGGACTCAGGCAGGACTGGAACTATTGCAACCAAAACTGGAGAAAATGAAAAGTCCTGCCTGAATAACACTCAATACAGAACTGCACACAGGACAGGACTTTTCAGAAGACTTAGCTGGGAAACTATAGCAGGTCTCAGTGTGTACAAATTGTATTTTTTTCTAAAAGGTTTTTAGCTGGGTAGGTTTTCAAAAACGACAAATGACACATCTGGTTTGGAGGCCAGACACCTTCAATCCAGATTTCAAGTCTGTATATGAAGTTATGGGACACTAGAGTACCTAAAGAGGAAAAGCACCAGGGAGCATTCATCTGATTACATATGAAAGTCTTTGAGCTTGCAGTCACTGAACATTCAAAGTACTAAAGGGAGAAACAGGCAGTTCTACTACAGACTACTAAAATAGTCCAAGCACTCATTATAAAGGTATCCTAGAAGGATTATCTTACATGCAAACCGCTAAAGTATAGATATCTAAAATAAGGTGAAATTAGTATCAACATTCAGGCTGAGCAACCTCCTTTCCAGCCTCCTACTTAAAAACACCCAATGGATATTTACTGAACCACTCTATGCAGAAGAATGTGAGTCCTGAATATAAAACATTACTAGAGCATTGCATGTAGAAAGTACCAAGAAATCCTAAGAAGACAGGCTGTTTCTTGCAATGCAGAATTTTATTATTCCTTCTTTCACTGAAAATACATCAACCTTTTATGTTACAGCAAAGTACACTGTCTCTGAGGAATGGGACTGCACTGAAGACAGACTGTTGATTCTCATAACCCATTCTGCATGCATAAGTTTGCTGTTTCCTCAAATATATTAATGATAGAACCACAGGGGAACTATCTACATTGATAGCTATGTATAAACTGAAGCTTTATAAACAGCTTATCCTTGCACAAAGGCTTATTACCAACTTGTACAGTAGCGCAAAATTTGGAACAAGGAGTTGGTGTTATTTTACCATGACTTTACCGTGAGAAAAAATGAAGAATAGGTGGTTGTCATTTTGTTCTGATTTTAATGGAATATTTTTCGTCTGGAAGAGTCAACTCTTTCAGAACCTAAATTTGCCTCAGGAACATATTGATTTTAACAAACAAGTATCAAAAGGTAGTCTTTAAATCTCTCAGTTTAATTCAAGTGATAGTAAAGTGTGTCATGGAGATTAACTGAATAGTTTAGTTGAATTTGAGTAATTGCATTCAATAAATGTTTCTCTGAGAATGCAAAAGTATTTAATTTGGGTTTGTAAATTTTTTTCCAGTTCAAATTCTGAATTACAATTTTCATGCTGTGGCTGTGTTTTACATTTTCCTCTATCCAACCTGGCTGACATCTTTCACTCTGATTCCTTCTTTCCATTATTAATAACGGATCTTGACCTTTTCTCTCTTTCAGAAACAGTTCAGCCTGCATTAAAGTTAAAGCTAGGGGAAATAATACGTGATTTGATCCATGTTAAAAAATCATGGTGATGTTTCTTTGAGCCAGCAGTAAAGCTATTCTGTCCGTAAAGATCTTACATCCCAATGAAAATTTACTTTTAAAAATTGTTTTTAACATGCACCAAAAGACACATTCTTGAATGTACTTCAGTTCCTGATGCTGTCTGAGTCCTGTATCCTCTCCCCACAGAGTAAAGTTCATTCCTCTCACCAGCATAGTGCACAGGGATGTCAGTGGTATAATAAGAGATCAGGTGAGCACATGCACTACCAGAAAGAAATTGACAATGAGTTTTAGAGGTATTTTGTCCTTTATATGACTGTCTTTCAGTCACCTGAGTTACATAGAGGGAGAAGCAAGATGATAAAAAATTAAGAAAGAGGGCGAATATTGAAGTGTGAAGAGAAACAGTGACTTGGGTAGAAAAGAAACTACTTTTTGGAGTTACAGGGGTGGAAATTGGCAGGGAGAGGAAGAAACAATATTGGACATACAAACTGGGACTAAAACTGTTGGAGTGATTCTAGAGCTAGCAGCTGATGAGGGTAACAGGATATATATGTGGTAGGGGACACAGGGATAAAATCTCTGCCACTTCATCCCCTCTGAAAAAATACATGGCATATGGTCAGAGAGTGCCAAGGAGGCTAATTAAAGCCACAGAGAAGCAAGGCAGCAGATGAAGAGAGTATGGTGGAGTAAGACAATTATAGGGTTTGGGCTGTGTGAAGGGAAGAAGATATTAAGGTCAGTGATAACACTGACAAGAGCAGGAGGATGAAGGTTGCGTGAACAAGGAGATCTATGTAAGGATTAGGAACTTCTGCAGTGTTATATGACGGTGGCTGGTAAGGATTATTGATTCTCTGGAGAAAAGTCCCTTATCTGAAGTCGTGTGCTGAGTTCTGCTTTTCCTACAGCAAAAATGGCACAACAGTGAAAAGGTGGTTCCAGAGAAAATTACTTTCAGGAACTGAGAAAAAAATGAAAAATAAATGTGACTCTTTATTTTGCTGTAAGATAGAAGATAAATAAAAAGGTGCAAAATAGAGACATGCAAACTAATGAGGAGCAGTCAAGTGGTAAATTGAACACTGCTCTGTACTTTCTCCATTACTTCAGTGTAACAGGGGGACATCTGGGGAAAGGCAGCGGATATAAAACCAGTACAAGGAAAAGTGTTTTTCCTGCTTGGCCTCTGCAACATCTTCTCATGAGGCTGCAACACAGCCAGGAGTTCAGCATGACTTAAAGAATGATTGAATATTTGCATGGATGAGACCATGCAAAGTTACAGACTCATAAACTGTAAACAAAAAAAAAAAATAAATTGGAAAGGATAGAAGACCCCTGCCTCAGGATATTTCCCAGCTTTAAATGAAACAGTGAGAAAGAAGCTTCTTCCTTAGGAGCAGTTTGTGAGATTTCCAATCTAGTATAACTCAAGACAACTTTACCAGAGAATTAATTTTTTTAATTAAATTTACATTAAATTACTCTTCTCTCTTTTTAGTGATTGTCTGCATTTTTTGTCAATAATTATATACTCTTTTAGCTGGCTGTCCCTCCTATGTACATTTCTGGCTATGTTTGGATAATCCCTGTGATGTGCCAGTCATTGACTGACAACTCTTGACTAGATATAATTTTACAGAGTCTACTGGTTCCTGGTGACTCTTGCTGGAGATGGGCCTTAAACACTTAAACACACCATTCAAATCTGGCTTGCACCCAGAGTTAGAACTGCTGTTGTTAGCACTCTGAAATAGGTGTTAACCATATGTTTGTTCAAAATCTGACCCCTCTCACTTAAGTTAGGACTGGAGACCTCGTGCTGGGTGCAGTCTGTTACACAGCCATCTACAGCAGAGGGTGCCTGTGCCTTACTCTGGGGGAAGCTTAACACGGCTGCAGAGAGCACGTTGGCCTATCAGGCTCTGTGTTGGTATCCATATTGCAACATATGGCAAAATTCACAGCAGGAATTCACAGCTGAGGAAAACATTATTGTGGATACCCCCGTCTTTACGAGCCTGAATTTTCAGGGGCTCAGATTCAGCAAAGAACTAAATAATGTGAGCTCTAGGAACAGTACATCCTTAAATACTTTATTAAATCAGTGTCTTTCATTCCAGGTCTCCTACCTCTATTTCTAGCTGCTGCTTGCACAGTAATGAAATAAGAATATTCCTTTCTGCTGAAAACAAGCCATTCAGTGCTTCAGAATGATATATGGGCTCCTCAGTGAGTGTCAGTACAAGATCTTCCGTTGCATTAGAGACAATACATTTCATCCAAGTTCCAGAGGGGTGCCTGTGTTGGTGTTTCAGTATAGAGAAGAGTGAGATTTTGAAGCAAATTGCCTATTTTCTCTTTTTGTTGTGCTTTGATTTGCACCACAAAATGGTCTCAGAGTGCATGACCTGGATTCCTTCTGGATGAAACTAAACTGGAAGCTGTGCCCCCGGGAGTGTACTTAATGCACTCCAGCTGTAAAGGACACACAGATCACGAGACAAGTTTAGTCCTAATATAAAACCGCTGAAATGTGCATATTGCAGATGTCAAGCCCTAAACATCAACTGTGACATCTATAGATCTTACTTGTCCACATTACTTAATAATATAGACTTAGCGAAAGTCACCAAATGACGCAGACAAGCATAAGAGAAATGACTACCTAAAAAGTATTGCCTTATTTCTTTGTCAGATGCAATAGTCAGGCAAAATTACCACATGCTGATGATCTACTTTTCTTCAGAGGTAGCGAGACATTTATCAACATGATACCTAACCACTGTAAAAGAGATAAAAATACGACTCCTCTAAAATTGTGTGTACTGTTTTAAGACTCTAGTTTTCATTTTTTTCCTTTTTATCTCCCCCTCCCCCCCCCCCCCTCTTTTTTTTTTTTTTTTCTTTTA
>VXBX01001175.1:948451-1084184 GCA_013400415.1 Scytalopus superciliaris | reverse complement strand
CAAACACATATACTTGTGATTGCTATCAGCACTCCCTTAGCAGGCCTTAGACTGTTACTACTAAACATGATCCTTAATTTAGGTACAGTGCTTGGGAGATGCAAACCATTATGCGACTGCTAAATTTTATTAAGCTGAAGAGAAGACATTAATGAGGAAGGCATTCTGCTCTGGGATGGAAGGGGCTGTATTAACTTTTCATATAAAACCTTGTAGGGAAATCCTGGTTTTGTGAACATCATAAGATCCTGCTAATTTGTTTGTGTAATGCCATTGTAACCAAAACACCTTCCCTGTTCATCTTTATGTGATGAAGCAGGTTATAGTAGGACGCTGAGGTAGATGGATGGCATAGTACTTCATGAGGCAAACAGAATGGGAAGTACTGATTCTCTGGAAAATAAAGAGACCATTGAATTGACCTTATTTCAGTATTGATGACACTTAAGATTATTATTGAAGTTTCTCAGTTTTTCAGTTTTTCTTAAATACTCAATTCCCTTATGTTCTAATTTATTAAGAACAAATTCTAATGTTCATGGTTGCAAATACAATTAATTCAAAAGACTTAAAATGTAAATAGTACACAAAAACCAAACCAAACCAAACCGAGACCAATTCCTTTAAACCTTTGTGATGACAACTCAAAGAAGTTTTGGAACAAACTGCATGTGAAAAACACTGTACTGTTAGATGGCTATAAGAAAAACATTTGAATTAACTTCTTTCCTTCCGGTTTATCTTTTGGTTTCTATAAAGCAAAGCTCTGCTGTATCTCAATGCTCAGCCACTTCTCACTGGCTTTATGGAAGTACAACTGGGCACTGTCTCAGCTGGCAGGACAGATCTAGACCTATGTGTCACTGTTCCAGTTTTACCCTAATATTCTCACTGACACTGTGGAACCTGGCAAAGCCTAAAAATGCCATGGAGGATCAGAAATGGACTGTACCATACTTTTAAATGATGGTCATTCTACACTGACAGAAAAATCCTTCAGAGAAAACAAATATATGCCTAAAATATGTGGACATATAGACATAACTTCACAATATTAAACTGAATTGAAATGTTTTACATATGTGTCTGCAGATAGAGCTACCCTATGTGCAAACATGCTTATTCAGCATGGGATATGTCCCACTGAGATTTTATTCCCAAGAACATTTATGTAGCTAAGTGTTTCATGAAAACAAGATGAAAGTCTCAGTATCTGAAAGACAGAAAATAACAGTGTCTAAATTTAATGATGACTCCATTTCAACTCTGGGCTACTGGGTTTGAAAAATAGAACACAAATAATTTTCTCTACATAGAGCAACAGCAAATCTGTTAATTGAAATGGTGAAGAATGAGGACTATATAGCCACATACTGTAAGGCCAGGAAAGGCTTTTTTCATACAGCCTTGCAATAATACAGATCTCAGAATTTTCCAAAGCTACTCTTGCATTACAGCTTTGATTTCCAACATTCTCTTATCTTCACCGGTAAGAATGGGTTGAATAGTCTCACTCTGAACTGATCTGACTTTTCCCCAATTGAAACACTTTAAATCTGTTATCAGGTAGTTCTTAAAATTTCTCTCAGGTTAGCTAAATTGGGTGATTGTATGATTCTCACTGTAAAAAGAGCCTCACTGGAATCACACTGCAGGTCATTCAGGGAGCCCTTGACTGTATCTCCTTGCAATTCTTGGCCACAAAATGGACCCTTGGCTCCCCACGCCTCATTGCTTCCCTACAGAGTAGCGATATCAGATCTGTACTCCTCCTCAGTCATACTTTGCTGTGCATGTTAACTCCCTCAGACATAAGTGACTGCTCCTTATTCAGCTGAGTCTTTTCCCAGGCTGCTGCTTTCACCAGCACAGTCTCCCACACTGCAAGTACAGTCTGTGCTGCTTGCAGTTGTGTGTTCTAGCACTAAATCATTACAAGTTTTCAAAACTAATAAAAGTTTCCTAGCAAGGGCTTTTGTTATCTTCTTCTACAAGATATTTCTGTGAATATTTAATAGGTATTAATTTTAAAATGGAATTTAATTTGCTTTTCCTGAAAAATGTTCTGTGTGATTTCTAACATAAAACCTTTTATTGTTACTCTAAAAATGAACTTGAAAGCAGATAATTTGCTGTAATGTCCTGCTAATGCTGCCAAGAAATATATCCTTAAACAAATACAGGTTTCATTCCAAACCTTGCTTTGGGATCTCACACAGTCACAAGTCAGATTTTCCACATTGCTAACACCCAGGTTGTTCCAGAGGTTCAAACCTCGGATGCAGCTAGGCAGCCCAAGGACCAAGTCATAAAGTTTGTGTTTTTCAATGGGACTGGTGCTATACCCTCCATAATGTTGGTATGGGCTTTGCATCATTGTTGATATGCTTTGTCAAGAGTCTCATTACGCAGCACAGCTTCTGATTTTGCAGGTTTGATAAAACTTGATATTGTGTTCTACAAATGGCTGCTTCCGGCAGCTGCTGCTATCAGTTCTTAACAGTGCTGGCATTAGATTAGTCAGTAGGAAAAAACATTTTCCCTCACCCACATTAACACAGCAATCTATTATAGCAGTGGGAAGTTCTTTGTGGCCTTCCAAGTGATAATACAAAAGAAATATTTGCAGTTTTCTTTGAGAGTTAATTGAATTGATCTAGTTCTGATTACCACAATCTGCAAACAGCTTCTCCAAAGTATGGAGGACCTAATTATTCCCAGAAGAAAAGTCCTGTAAATCTGAGGTGTTCTAAGCAGGTGTATGGACTAAATATTCTTGCAGTTCATAACACTCTAGGTATTACTCTTCTTATATGGCAGGAAAGCAAACAGAAACATCAGAGGCATAAGGAGAAGGAACAGCTTAAAAGGCTGTATCTGGCAGACTAATGCACACCATGTAGCCCCGTGCACTTCTCTTTGAAGTCTAAAGATGCATGAGGAATTCAGAGCATTGTAAGGAGAGTCAGAGCAAGGGCATCGGGGTACCTCACAAGGCTTCAGCAAAGAACATATGGTTAAAAAGGAGGTTTCAGATTATCTCCTGCTTGACAAAGACAAGACTGTTTTGTATAGGCAGCATCTAATGCCATGAGGCTGTGGATAAAAGAACAGTAAGTCATTACTACAACTAGCAACTCATCAGCTTTCTCATATGCATGCCCAATCCTTTAATCATTATTCAGATACCATACACATACATGCTAATGGGAATTCTGCCAAAGTATAAACTGTTAGATTAACTGCTACAAAATCTTGAAAAATTAGAGCAAATGGCCTGTGCAGGAATGATAATGCGCAAAAAATATCAATAACATTTGCATTGTTAGCTGAGCCAGAAAAGCCAGAAGCAAGAAAACGAGAAGAAAGCCACTTGATCGTGCCATTTACTTCATTAATATGTTCACCGTTGCATGGAATATTTTCTGAGATGCTCCTGCCATGTTACCTGCTAAGAGAAACCTACCCTGAAAGTCTGGGGCAGAGATCTAAAAAGGAACAGATTCCTGAACCTGTCAGAATTTGATTAGGCAGACGAAATGATCTTTGTTTCATAGTTGAATAGCATGTTACTAATACTATTTCTATGGTAGAACTTAAATAACCCAGCATGGCATTTCTGAAGTCATTAACATACTCTGTAGGCAGGAGGGACTACCATTGCTCACAAACTTCATATCAAAACCTTAGGTCTCTCCAGGGCCTGAGAGGAAGAGAAATCTAGTAGTACTTTATAAGTGGATGATGACAACTGATTCCTTAAACACTCTGTTGCAGAATAAGAATCAGCTGAGCACTCAGCTGAGATCCCATTAACACATCTTCTAGACTGCTACTTCCCATATTTGGAGTTTCAGTCTTGCTCCCATATCAACAAGGCCCCAGTCTCCTCTTAAGCCTTACATGACTCAAAAGCCTAACTCAGAAGAGCCTACAAAAAGACAAATAGAACAATATTCTTATTTTAGGAGCTTCCCCAGTAAGCTTAAAACAAATTATACCAATATCAATACGGCTACTAATAAATACCTAGGATCTGTGTGACTAGAATCTCACAGAATCTACAAAATGCCAATAATTAGAGCTGCTGTGACTACATTGATCTGTGCTCTTGTATGTCAGATTACTGTGATCAACAGCATAGAGAATACTGGTTTCCAGAATTATTGTCTAGGAAGAATCTACCCAAGGCAGGCTAATTCTAGGCATCTGGCCTCCCCTTATAATCAGTGAAAGCCAGTAAACACTTCTGGGAGTAATTGGTAGAATTCAGACCATTAACATTGGCTCAGTGAATTGTGCTCTAGAGGTGGCTATTTCCATCTACCACCTTGACCCTGGAACAGTGTCCTGGAGCAGAACCTTACCTTCCCTCCCCTTATGCAATGATGGGCTGTTTTGAAACAGTCAGAAGTTTCATTCTCATTTCCAACTGAGATAGAAGAGGACATTTGACGATAAGCCTACAGCTGTATGTCTTGGTAAGCTTGAAACACAGTTAGAGGACAGGTCAGAGAACCTTTGCTCACAGCTATAACTCCTTACAGCCTGCTCTCATCATGGTCTAAAAATATCAGTCAAGTGTTTGCTTTAGAATTTAATAACTAAGCCTAAAATAAGCTATAGGAAGGATCACTGGATGAAGGAGGGAAATCAAATAATTTCACTCCAGGGCTTTTGGTAGTTTGTTATTCCATACAAAAGCAAAGTTTATAGTAAATGTAATTCATACTGAGTTTGATGTGTTCTGCTCATAACAGCAACTGGTGTGCTTTTAGTTCAATTTGTATATACCATAGTAGTCTCAATAAACACACAAACTACAATAATTTCCTGTGTTGTAGTGAAGTGTCTAGTTAGTTCTGTAAATAAAGACTTATGGTAGTGATGACAACTATTTCAACAGGATTTCCGGAAACAGTGAGAGCTTGTGGCACCAACTTTTATCAGTAAACCCATGACTTCAGTTTGGCTACCAAAGATGCCTTTCCACCCAGTATTTCATAGGCTGACAGGGAGATCCAAGAATTTTTTTTGATTTGCATCCACAGAGGCCAAAATGTCATCATGTGACCTATTTTTAAACCTTTTAAAAATACATTCTTAAACTATAAATCTCTAAAATTGATAGAAGAATTAAGTTACTTGTATGATTTTCCCTGAAAACAGGATAACTGGAATGAAAATTCAAGTTAAAACAGAACAAAATCAGGGTCCTGAATCAGGTAGCATGGATATCATCCTTTCTGCATTGAAATGAAAAAGCCAAGTCTTCTGGAAGAAACAGGAAGGGAAGAGAGAATCAGAGGGAAACACTTGTGATTTGTGCCGTTGTGAAAGAGACTCTAAGTGTCTGATTCACTTATAGCAGCTCACATTAAACTTAAAAGAGACAAAGAATCCCTTCTGACATGTTCTCTCACCTCTCAGGAAAGTGGAAACAGAGCCTTTTTCAGAAAAATCTTACACCAGGTCGTGGCCATTAGGAAACATTTGGGGCTAGGTTTGCTCACATCACAGCTAGAAACAGTCCACTGAGCTGGAGTGACACAACTGCTATCACCTCTAAAGGCCCAGGGACACAAGTTTCTTTCCCAGGCTTCTCATTGCAAGTGCTTGCCTCCTCTTGGAGAGCTGTCCTATGTTCAGGGAGAGTATTTTCTTACTGCATCATCCCATTCTGCCTTGCTTTCCCTTCTGCAAATTCTGCAGCACAGGCTTGGATGGGAACATGGTCCCTGCCAGCAGCATTGAGGCTGAGCAGTCCTGACTCCTTGCAAATAGGAAGTCAAAGACAAGGTCAAGGCCTGGTTCACAGCAGGAGACCTTTCTCACCCTAGAAGGGCACAAACACATTAGTTACACACATATGCAATTTTGCATAGGTTCATCCATTCCTCCTTTGCATCACTGAAAAAATTTACTTTTTATGGCCATGCCCAGCCACTACTTTCCATTTGGTATCCAGAGAGATGTAGTCTCTCTAATTCTTGATGTTCTCGACTTCTTCTTCCTGCAACAACAACATTTAAGACCAGAAGATTAGCTTAAGTTCTAAAAGCAACATAAAGAGCACATGAATGCCCAGAGTTGCAAAGACAGGCAGAGGCAAAAGGAAAGATGGAATATCTGGGTTCATGGCAGCATGGTTGAAATGTTCATCTTTAAAATGTTCAAAAGAATACATGGCAGTCTAATGAAATTTCAGTCTTACCTTTTAAGTCCTCAAATATACCCTGAAGCAGAGTAAACTTGCCTTATAAAGTATCAAAAAAGACCCTTGTATGCTTTCTATGTGGTTTTTGTGTTTTTGTGGGTGTTGGTTGGTTTAGGGGGTTTTTTGTGTTTTGTTTTTTGGAAGGCTTTTTTTTGTTTGGTTGGTTTTTGTTGTGTTTTTTTCTGTTGTTGTTGTTGTGGTGGTGTTGGTTGGTTGCTTGGGGCTTTTTTTTCCTTTTTGTATTTTGAGGGGGGGAAGGGTGGTGGTTGTTGTTGGGTTTGTTGTTGTTTTGAGTTTTTTCATGTGACCCTTAGTTGTCAGTGTACAAAGATTTTTCAGACAAGGGCTCATGACCATGCTATTAAAAATTTTTTTAGAACTGTGTTCTCCAGGTTAATTTTTAAAGGTTGAGTTGACTTTCAAGAGACTGATAGCTGTCCTTTTTCTTATCATTCAGTCAGAGAGGCTTTTCCTCTGTCTGGACAGGCAGAAATCACATAAATGTTCCATTCCCATTATAGACTTTTTTTAGATGTCTTTTCTGGGAGGTTCCACCTTAAATTTTGACTTCTTGCCTTCATGGGCAAAAACTGGTGTCTGGATTCTAACTGTTGACATCGGCCTTCATATCCCTTCTGAAATTCATTCAGCTAATCATGCCTTTTCAGTTAATACACTTACATGGAACTAATAACATAATCAAATTAAAACACTGAGAGGTTCCTTGTAATAAAATACACCCTGCCTCACTGTATTTCTAGGCTGACCTTGACAGTGAGGTTTTTTACTTAAAGTAATTAGTTAGATGGCTACTACTGCCTCCAGAAATTCTGTTCCATTTTGTGTTTTCAGGGTTGTGTGAAACATCGCTTCACTGTTTTGCCAGTCTTTGCAAATCACTGCCCCACTGTACTTTTTCTTTTTTTTCATGGATACTAGTAGACTAATTTCTAATGCAGAGGAGAGCTTCTGGGTGAGGTGAACAGGACCATGTCAGTGGTAGGAAACTAAAGTCACAAAACCCCAGGACATTTGAACACTAGAAATGGCAAAGATGCATCCAAATAACAAGAAGTTGAGACATGACTTAAGAATGAAAAAATAGAACTTTTTCCATGGAACTTTTCTATTAGCCAAAAGTCAAAGATTATTATGCTGGCTAAAACCCAAAAACTGCACGTTAACTTATGAAGGTTTTTATGGCTACTCAAGGCCGTTACAGGGAGATGAGTCACACTCTCATTCTTTTCTCTAGTCTGTACCTCTAATTTGGACTACACTTTCCATGAAGCACCATGAGGTAAGACAGTCCCTCACAGCCATCATATTGTGCCTCGGAGTCACTGAACTGGTGAGGCTGTCAGGGAATGTAGACAGGAATAACCAAATCTCTGCCCTGAGGTTATGTGGCTACAAAACATTTCAAAAAATTTCAATTGATCTATGACCTTCTATCAAGGGATTTTTATAATTTTTTTGCCAAAGGGAAAACCATGATATTTTTCCTGGCAAAACCTATTTTACTGTATAAAGAGTTCCATCATATTTTTGTCTCCCTATCTTACTCCCTTTTCCCTTCTCAAATTTCTCAGGGGGAAAAGACCTTGAGAAGGAAGAAGATGAGCAATACTCTTAGCAGATGTATGCTGTGTATACTACCCTGATCAGATTCTCTTTTTTTGTGCAATAGAACTTGAATTTTCTCTTGTGGCTGCTATTACTTTCAGCTGAGGGTCTTTTAGAAATATATTAGGCCTCAAAGAAGATACATGTTCACATGTAAGTTAAACTTCGTATTTTAGACTCTTACAGAGAAATCTGCAAAATAACAATTGTCTAAAAGGTTATCCTCTAGAAAATCAGTTTTATGAAGCATCAAGATTTAAGTTAAAGCATCAAAATGTGATATTTTAGAAAATTCTATCAGGCTGAACTTAGAAAAGCAGTACCTTTAGTTTGCAAAACTTAGGGCTAGGAAAGTACATCTCATTCTTTTCTTTCTTCTTTATGAACCTTTTTATTTTTAGACTAGCTCCTAATGTGTGACCCCATCATCTAATGTTACATAACCTGAAACTCACTCTTTTTTATATTGATCATCTCCAGCCAAAGACTTGAGGAGTTCTCTCTGCTGTTGGATCTGAAATGTAAATGACCTTTTTTCTTTTCCTGTGCTGAATTTCTGATACAGCTGGTGCAAGTTCAGTGCAGACAGGAGAACCGCAATCTGTTCTTACAGAAAGGAGAAAAAAGTGCTGAGAAATAAAGAATATTTTCCTTATCATTATTTTACATGGAAATGCTGTGGTATTAACAACAGGATATGTTATCATGCACAAAGACTCCAACCCCTTTAAAATTTTCCCTTCACAAAAAAACAATTTCTGAAAGATATTTTCAACCACTGAGCCTTTTTTTAAAGGATCTTTGGAAAGGAAAGCTGAAAAAGAGTTTGATCATGCATTTTAGAGAATATAAGCCCAAACAAAATTCCATATGCTGTGTTTTCAAAAAGGCAATAAAATCCAGTTCATATTCAATTTTTCATTAAAAATATATAGAAATGGATGACACTAGAGAGTTGTACAAAGGTTGTGCCAGTAAAGCTTTCTTTCTGCCTTGCTTTATCACTTATTCTACATAGGTCATATAGTTAATAAAAAAAAAATTGGAAATGTATCAGTTCTCAAAACATTTATCCAGCCTTTTCATAACCCTGGATGTTCATCCAGATGGGGGAATGAGATGCTGGAAAGGAGTGCCAGGAAATGGACCTGAGGGTCTTGGTCAATGGCAAGCTGAATGTGAGCCAGCAGTGCCCTGGCAGCCAGGAGGGCCAACCCTGTCCTGGGGGGCATCAGGCAAAGCATTGCCAGCCAGTCAAGGGAGGGGATTGTCTTGCTCTGCTCTGCACTGGGGTGGCCTCACCTCAGATATTATGGGCAGTTTTGGACATNCTTGGGGATGGTCCTGTGCAGGACTAAAAATGGGACTTGATGATCCTCATGGGTCCCTTCCAACTCAACATATTCTGTGATTGTGTGATTTGTCATATCCAGATATATTTGATACCCCAGGTCTGCCTAGGCACACCTCTGAGAGGTGGAGGAAGAAAACAAAAATATAACTAACATGCTTTAAAAACTGTGAACATCTATCAAAAACTTGGGTTTTCCAAACAACATAAACATTTAAGTTTATTACTGGCTTTCATGAGGTATTTGTAGCATTGTGAAGTTTTTGAGATGTTTCATTAAACAGAAAACAACAATTTTATAATCTCTGATACAGGCAACTTTTGACTATTGTTAGAGCAATGTGCATGCTTCACATTGTTGTGGTTAATTTGGAGCACAGTGACTTAACAGAATAGCCTAAAACTGAAGCTAAGGATAACATGACTAAGATCTCTGGAGAGGCCAACATGGCAACATTTTTTGAAAGACAGGATACCCCAAACTATTGCTCTCTCAGGAGATTTCAGTTTGTTTCAGAATTTCCCCACAACTTAATAAATATGCTTTGAGGAGCTTGTATGATTCATTGCTTTGTTTTAGTTTCATGCACAGATTTGCTTTTCAGCCTGCCAATCTATGATCATCACATAAAATACTGACCAACTATTTGTTTTTTAGTGTAGTTACTGCTAAGAACCTCTTGCTGAAAATACTCCTGCTGTTCCATATGGCATAAAAAGTGCAACTTACCCAGTTCAATAGACAACTGAGAAGTTCACAATATCATACACAGAAAAATGTATCTCACTGATCTTACAACTAACTTGAACTTCAAGAAATGGAAAAAAAATAAGTTCTAAACATTCTAGAAGAAACTCTGAAGACAAGTTGACACTTTCTTTTCTGAGTATTGTTGCCTCTGCACTACCTCTAAGTCATCCATTTCCTTTTGTTGTATATGATGGGTAATTATTTGTATTACAGAAACACATAGTCCAAAAATTAATTCCAGATTGTCCTAAGCATTCACCTATTTCAAAAGGTACTCATGTTTCTTCCCCCACTCCCCATCCCCAATTTCAAATTTTAATTATTAACATTGAAAAATTGTTCAATCTGAAATACTATTATCAGAAAAATTGAAGCAGAATTGAATGAACAAAGCTTGGAGTCAAAAACAGCTGTCCTCTAGCACAGCCTTGTTCCTGCATGACAAAATTATCTTCCCTCTCTCACACTGGATGTGAGGTGAAGTGGACTCCACTGTGTTGTCAAGCTCTGATTAATTAGCTTGTGAATTTTGTAATTCTAGAGGCTTGAGCAAGTTTGTGTAATTTGTACATAGTGTACCTAGTAAATAGAGAGTACACTGAGCTCATGATCAGGCTTGTGTTATTGTTGCATAAAGCTATCTAAACAGAGAGGGCTTTTTTCAGCACAGCATTATTAATGCCTTCCCTATTATTGTGTGACATGAGGAACAGAATGCCTTTATCTCTCTTGTTGGCTGCAGGCTTTCAATAGAGTTCAAATACATACCCTGCAAGAACAATCTGGTTCAAAACTAAATGCACACAAATGAAGGTTGAAAAATGTTTTTAAAGGGAAACTTTCTAAAACAACCATCTTTCCCCATAACAATCAATTTTCAGTTAGGACTGACTGGTTTTCACTTCCCATTATGGATGTTGGAGTCTGATCTTCCCTTGCCTCATTATTTTCCGTGTCTCTCTGCAGATTTGACAAGGTTTCCTTCTCAGACACATCCTAGTACTGCTTTACTCCCACAACAACCAGTGTAATGCATGCAGAAGCCCCATGCCCTCAGCCCTTCCCACCACCCTCAGCAGCCCTGGACCCAGTACCCCTGTCCCCAGCAGGCTGTCTCCATTACTGTTGCACTGGAGAAGCAGTACTGATGGGTGAAGGGACTAGCGAGGCTAGAGCTCTTTGGGCACCCAGCAAGCACTGGCCTCTTGCAAGACATGCAGACTTGAGGGAAGGCTCTCTGGGTTGCTTAGAAAAGAATGAAAAGCAGTAGTCCTGCCAGAACAGTGAAACAAAAATGGGAGAAGATGCACATATTATTTTGGGGGGAAAATAATAGAAAATAAAAAATTCCCTCCTTCATAGAATCCCTTCCTGAAGGCTTTACTATTGAACATCTGGACCCAAAGGTAGATCCCAGGTGGGTTTTTGGTCAGCTGACCTTTGCACATCTCACCCAGCATCCTGCTAGGTGGGGGGGTTTTGTGTTGTTCTAATAGGTAAGTAAAAGTAAGTGGCATTTGCATGAACCTGTAATAACTGCAGGTAACAGCAGTATATGTGAAAAAATACATTAAACTAATTTTAACCCGTGACCTTGCCCTTTCTCAGTGGAAACTCTCTCTCTACTTAATGAGGTATGTGTATAGAGAAACCTGCAACAAATCACTTATCTGCTTAGCCAGGCAAAAGGTATGGGAATTAAATACCAACAGAAATTTCTGCTCAGGCCTCAAGCATAAACATCCCAGTCCCTACACTGGAACACGCACTTTATTCCATATTTGGTGAGAACAGATGACTGTCTCTGCTGTAAGAGTTGGAATCTTGTTGGTAGAATAATGCTCCCAAATATCCAGGAAGCTGCCTTCTGTTCTGTACTGGTGAGGAAAGAACTCGGTGACATACATTTCACAGTTCTGCATATTAGAACTTCAGATTTCACTTATCACTATAGGTACACATAAATGAGAAAAGAAGGCAGAATTGCACAGAAAGCTCTTGCAGGCATAATCTGATCTTCTTAACATGTTTGATTATGAAAAATAAATACCAATTACCTGCACAATACTATTTAGCAAATAAGAGACTGAAAAGTAGATGTGATGACTTGCCCTTGGTCTTCTAGCAAAGAAAAGTCTTCATTACTGTATTCTTGTATGTTTTTTTCCCTAACACTTTTAGATTGTGTGGGAGATTCATATCAACAATCATAAATGTGTACTAACCCCATGTCATGGATGACTACCAGCTTTCATTTCAATGACTGTCAAAGTCAAAGCTCAACATCTTGTGAAAGCCAGATGGAGTGAGTACAGAATCAGGCCTGAAGCATTTTCAGCATTACTTCCTTTAAATTACTAATGCTCTTATCCATAGTTGTGCTGTAATCATCAAGAAGTTTGTCAAAGTTCACCTTTGAGATGAAGGATATGAATTTTCAAGAAAACTTTCATTCAAAAAGTTTATTAGGTAAGATACATAACTGTATGGGTATTTCAAAAGGAGGAAAAAGTTTGAACACATCTTTGAAAATTAGGAGTTCTGCCTAATGGTGAGATTGGATATCCTATTTGTTTCCATGTGACTTCTGGCATACCATGATGCAAGAATTCTAAACTAATTTTCTGGGTTTGGTGATTATAATAAAAGTTAAATGATATCTCATAAAAATTGATTTCCTTTTCCCCTTTGTTTCTACTTCATCCTACACATACTTTGAATTGAAATCCTTAAAGAGACAGTTGTTGAACAGTTTCAGCTTCAACATAGACTGTCAGAACAAATAAGCAAATCAAATTAAGAGAAGAAAATAGTATAAAACCATACTGTTCAAAAATGTTGGTATATCCCATTATTTTCCATGAGTCTGACATTACTTTGTTGGCGCTTCATGTCTTTATTTTTCATCTGAACAACAGTTATGCATCTGGCTCCCCCTCCTTCAGCAAATGCACTGAGAGCAGCTGTGATTTGTCTGACTCGCTCTGGATGTTCACGGTGCAGGTATGCACATCCGAACTAGTCATCGTGGATTTTTTACTGTCAATAGAAATTGAGTTAAGGCAGTCAGTGGAGTTTAAATGCAATTCATTGTCTGCCAAGGTAGTCAACAAAGTTTGTTTGGTTAGACCTTCACTATAAAGCAGAGCAGAATGGCTAAGGGTAGTTACTTCAGATACAGACCCCCAGAGCATAACTAGTTGTCTAAGTATAACATGTCAAGCATCATTTTAGGTGCTCTGGAATATCTCCTTGAGCTCCGTACAGCTGTTTCAGAAGGGAGCAAATCTATATATCATTATGGAAAAATTAATGACAGTGTACAACAGCTCCAAACAGACCTAGACACTTGATCATCCACATCTGGACCATAAAGTCAGGTGAGATGAATCTCACCTGTTGAGACAGGAGAGCAAGTGAAAACACAAGGGACTTCTTCAGCTTAGCTGCAAGCCCTGGGACAGAGGTTTCATGTGTTGCACAATGGTAGTCATACTACTGGCCTTTGTGAATTTTCCCACAAAATGTAGGAGAAACATTTTTTGACATGTTTCTATGAGTTTGTTGTTGTTGTTATATTTTGATACTGCCTAATCACACAAGACAGTTAACAGAGGCACCAAGACATAATGAATCCAAAAGCCAAGTAGCAGATCAGCAGAGAACAAAAAAGCAGAATTTGGCTTTCTGAAATCTTATCTGAAGCCAAGGTTCTGGGCCACATGGATTCTGTTCCTACTTCTTTCTTATCAATTCTTTGTCTTTTCCTGCCCACCCCAGTAATGAAACAGCAACAAAGAATTAGGCTCATTCTTCTAATTTTCCTTCCTTTTCTGACACTAGCTGAGCACACTTCTTGTTTCCAGGCTGGGACACATTTTTTGTGAAGCCATCCAGCTCTCCCTTTGTGCTTAGCCCTTCCTGGCTGCCTTGAAGGCAGAGAGGCCATGCAGAGAGACCTGTATGAAATTAAATTAGAGAACTGGGCAATCACCAGCTGCATGGTGTGACTCTTGGGGTGTCCTCTGCAGGGCCAGGAGCTGGACTTCAGTGATCTTTGTTGGTTCCTTCCAAGTTAGGATATTCTATGATTCTCTGATTCTGTGGTTTTAGTGACTGCAGTATAAAGAACAAGAATACATAAACCAGAACTTTTTATGAACTATGCTTCTGCACAGGCACAGAGCACACACCATAGCATTGAAACTATGGTAAAACCACATAACAATATATACAATTTTTTTAAGGGTTTATCTTAATATAAGATTGGCATAACATGGGGACTTTAATACAAGATTTTGCTGTGAAATTTCTTGGTAGCTAAATGTATTTTCCTTAGTAAACTATGACAGTGTCATGAAGTTTCATCATTAGCTTAAGAACACTCTTAAGATTTGAATCTTTGAGTAACTTTTGGGACACCTGCCCTAGAATGATAAGAACAATGAGCCCATCAGTTTTGTAAGGGCTGAAAACGATTTTTAGTCTAGACATTGATTCTCATAACAACAGAATGTCACAATTTTCTTACCAAGGTTAGAATTCTTTGTGGGTTTTTTCATTGTTGGTCCAGGAGATTTCAAAAAATGAAAGAGCAGGGCATGTTGTGATGCTCCTCATTTGAATGTTCAATGTTACATGTACATGCCTACCAATGGAAATAACAGTTTTGATTCAATCACTAAGTAGTTTTTCAGTAAATACAATAGCAGACTGGTAGGGTGGGATTCACCTCACCTTACTTTAGACATGGCTGAAGCACCTCTCATGTGAAGACAGGCTGAGAGAGCTGAAGTTGTTCAACTCGAGGAAGGCTCTGGGGAGACTTTGTTGCAGCCTTCCAACATACAAAAGGGAGTTATAAGAAGTATGGAATGAAACTTTATACCAAGGCCTCTAGCAACAGGAGAAGGGCTTTAAACTTAAAAAGACTAGGTGTAGATTGAACATAAGGAAGAATATTTTTTTTTAGGATGAGGGTGTTGAGGCACTGGAACAGGGTGCTCAGAGAAGTTTGGGATGCCCTGTGTTGGAAGTGTTCAAAGTTGGGTTGGATGGAGCTTTGAGCAATGTTACCTACTGAAAGAGATCCCTACCCATGGCAATGGGGGTTGAACTACATGATCTTTAAAGTCCCCTTCCAATTCAAATCATTCTACGATTCTAAGAGAAAGGAGAACCATCCTATTTGTCTTCATAAATAACTAGAGTGCAAGGAGAAACAGAGGACAACACACAACTGTATCTGAAAACAGAACAGGAACAAAAGACCTGAAGATGTAGAAATATTTTTTGGCCACCTTCATTTCACATCTCAAATGCAATGTGACCTCTGGATGTGCACAACCTCCCCAGTCACACACTAAACAAATATAAGCCAAAAACTTTGATCCGACAGGCAGAAGGCTAACTAATAAGTCACAGAGACACTAAAGCACTTTGTTAAGACCCAGAATTTTAAAGGCAGGCTCTGTTCTCTCCTCAAGTACACTGCACTCAATGTTTAAACATTTCCCATTACCTCAGTGAAGAGTTTCCTAATTTTTATTGAAAGTTTTGAAGATTTCTGAGTTTGGGTTTCTTTTCTATTCACTTCAGTGGACTTCTAACAAAGAGAATTTTGTTTGTCAAAACAGAATAAACACACAATTCAAGCTGTATTGAGTGTTATGTAATGCATGTTGATAGGTCACTTGACTGCTAATTTTTTTTAAATTCTTTTGCTAAATAATCCTCTTTGTGTGATTCTTAATAGAGTAGACTTATACTTCATCTGTGAACAATTATATTAAAAAGGTGACTAGATAGAAAAAGTGTCAAGAATATGCTGATATTTTTTATAATGAACAAATACACAAATCTATCCACTTACCCTTCTCTTGAAATGCCTTGGGCAACTGCCTTCAATATGTGTCAATTGATTAAAAAAAGCTGTGTGACCCTAAGATATAATAATCCAAGCATTCCATAGTTTCCTACCACCCTCTCTCTCCTTGCTTTCTAAAACACTGTGTTTGGTCCTGCCTGGCTGTTAGATCAGTGGGAGGGCAGAAGGTCATAGTTAAAGTTACCAAAGGCTGAAGCTCTTAGCTAGGGCTCCTCTACTTCAGTATTTGTTCCTGTACGTGCTATAAAGGCATGTTGCAAAGAATGAATACACTGGATATCATAGTAATAACTCTGATAGAATCTGACATCAGATTCATTCAGAATCATGATATGCTGTCTGTTCTGACTGCATTGCTTATTGTCATATGAGGCTTTCACTCTCTAGCCTACTGAAGTATAATCAAGAAGCATACCTGTTAGCTTCAAAGGCTCCACAGCTTCTGAATAGGGATACTCTGGCCTGTCTGCACTCCAACAGCTATGAGGCAAACTGAGAATATTGATACCAGCATCTCAGTCTTGTGAAAATTTTAGTTCCAGATGTGTTTTGTTTTGAGGGGGTTTTTTTAGCTGATTTTTTTATTTTATCTCCTCCAGTTAGACTTTTCTTCACCCACCTAAAGTTACTTATGTATATATTTTATTTTCATGGCAAAAAAAAAATTAATTTCATGCATCTAAATTTGCTTCTGTAACTGTTTATTTGATAACTGCTCACACACTTATCCAATCAGAGAACAAATATAATTTCAGTGTATGAAATTAAATGGTGCAGTCTAAATAACCTAGAAGAACCATTTTCAGATCCCTGGTCCTGATATATTTTGAATCAGGTACATTAAAGTGAAAAATGAATACAGTAAAATAAGATGTCCCAGAAATGCTGTTAGGAAAAACAAATGAATGTTGGTTAACATCATAAAAATTGAGTGCAAATGACTCTGTCCTTTTTAATAACAGCTACAGATCAGCTATTCACAGACACCACAGAATCACTGTGATACCATACAGGCAAGGCTGAACTACCCAGCAATCCATTATGGACATTTCAGACAATGCAGGTGATAGTACAGATGTCCTGCAAAAAAAGGTCCTTTCAATATCAGCTATTTGGTGACTAAAAGAAGACACAAGAAACTCATGTCAACATAAGAAAATACTCTAAGTGATTAGAATACCATCATGCCTCTTTGCTTAATCTTTTTGACAACATATTAAAAATAGGGCTAATTAGAGACAGGATGATGTTATCTATATAATCTTTAGTTCTGCAATGGAAAACAAAGCCTTCTAATTCAGACTGAAAATACACTGCTCATAAAAAAACATTGAAAAGAGATGCAGTAAAGCATACTGAATTGTCATCAGTTTCTTAGACAACAAGAAAAAGGGAATATTAACTCATCACAATGAAACAATAACTTTACAGACTAGTAATATTACTAGTAATGACTACAGATTTTCACAAAAGTAAGTTGGCTTTTTTTTTTCTTCCCTAGCTGTTCCTACACTTTAAAAGACAAAGCATCCTTCTGACTGGCATTCTTGGGAAAAGATTTATTCAGTACTTTGGATTTTCTGTTCTGCACTGTTGTAGATTTCATATGTAACTGTGGGTCCAAATCCACAAGATATTCTGAATGTTAAAACATACAGGACACAAAAATACAAAGGAATCACAAGCATTTCATATACAGTGAGTGGGGAAAGCCAGACACCAAAGGTACTGTCAATGTCAACTTTCTGTGTACTAGCGAGTAATGAGAGGAAATGTTTTCTTTTTTCCCTCTTTCAATGCCTATGAGAAAAAATTATAGCCTGAAAACCACTCCTGAGTTTCCACATCCCTTCACAGGAGCTCATATTTCCCTAACAGCCTATTAAGCCACAGAGATAGCTGGAGCAAGCAATTTATTGCCACAGACCAAACTCATAGCTCTTGTGCCTTATATTAGTACTCTTGTTGAAGGGCTGAAGGCAAAGACTAACTGGTCCTTATTCCATTCAGAAAGTGAGTACAGAGACCAAAAACGAGGAGTTTCATTGTGTAACTTTGTAAGGATGACACCACTGTCCTACAGAGGAAACCTTACTACTCCTGTCTTACTTAGAATGTAAAGTTTTAACTCCATCAGCCTAAGAAATGATGCAGCCTCTTGTCTGCCACAGCACCTTCAACATGCCTTCTGCCTTCAAGGAGACTTGGAAGGTCACTCAGTGCAATGTCAGATTCTACGGGAAAACACATGGAGTGGCAAGAAAGGAGGCAAACTGAGGGACATCAGTTGTAATGCAAGCCTTTTCCAGAGAGAAGGCTATTAAATCTACCCTGATTGTAATTATAAAACATATAAAGCTGGAAGTGGTGTAGAGGAGACAGAAATGGGGAATGTTTTTGTACATTTACAGGACTGTAAGCTGATTTTCTCAATAGAGAAAGGATTTCCAAGGAATTGTGACCAAGTCTGTCACAGAGGTACTCAAAAAAGAACTTATCTTTTCCAAGAGAGTGAAGTTGTTCTTTGGACTAATGAAGTTGGATTGTTATTTTTTTCCAGAATAATTTTCTTCAACTGTCTCAATTCTGCAGTGTGTCTTTGTGCGTGGTTAAGGCTAAATGACCATTGTGGCTCACAGTGGCTTTGAAGTCTATGAAGTTCAGCCTTTCTATCATCAGTTTCATAGACGAGTAGAGGCTGGTTTTGACCTTCACTGTATTTGGTCAACATTTGCAGTTTCTCTTGTCATGGCACTTCTAATATGACATTATTCTCTGCAGCAGTTATTCCTCAGCACATTTCAGACATTTCCAAGGCAATGCTATGATGAATGCCTAAGCTGAAATGGTTACAACTCTTGGAAAGTGGTTGTTCAACTGGTACCAAATGGAATTTGGTACTTTCAGCAAAACATAATCTGATTGTATTAGTAAAGATAGTTCATGACTTTGTGTCTTAGTCAGGGAGTCAGAAGGCAGTCTGTCTTACGCTTTGATTGATTTTGGCACATGACCATTCTCTGTTATGGTCTTCTGTTACCAAGAGAGTTATTAATTACTGTCTCCAGAGAAAAACAACATTTCAGAGTGTGAGGTATTCAAGGCCCTTACCTGGGACCTACAAAAACACCCACTGTAGGTTGCTGAGAAAAAAACTTCCCTAAGGTATCTGTCTTTAGTTCTTTCCTAATTTCCAAATCAAATTGGAGATTATATAAACATAAGGAAAAACTAGACAGAATATCAGCAGTGTAAAATATCTGGAGTCATCTAAAAAAAGTGTCAGAAGGAGAATGTATTTGTTATCTGAAGTCAAGCAAGGTCTGTAGTGGTAACATCTTTCATTAGACTAACTCATAATCACCAAAAAAAAAAGTAAAGATATTTGATTTGGAGCACCTAAGGTGTTACATAAAAAAAACTCAAAAAACCCCCAAAACCAAAAGAACCCACAATCCAGTATGAAAATTCACATCTGTAGAGTGGGACAACTGCTCTAATTCAAAGCAGGTATGTCAATCGATCAGGTAGAGCACCTAAGGGAAATAAATACTGATACTTGTTCAACAAATAACAGAAAGGTGAGAGGTGATTACATCCAATTCCATAAAAATCTGCCAATAAGTCTTCTATACTCTTGAAAGGAGTATTCAAACATGGTAAAACAAATTTCTCTTTTCTTGCACACAACTTCATATTGCATGTGGTTGCATTAATAATAGAGTGTGATCTAGAAACTAGGCAATAGTTTGTGAATTTGGGATTAGATGTCAAAAACACTTTTCTTCATCTCTTCCTAATGTGATCACAATGGAAATAAATAAATAAATAAATAAAATCAATCTTCAATGAGATGTCAAATTACATCCTTATTAACTAATAATGGTAATTAACCCAAGAATCTGCTTTGCAATTAGTATGCTAATTTCACACACAAAATGCTAAAATTACTTTTTTAAAAGCTGTACAAAAGATCTGGTTTTAATTTGCTTATCTGTAAAGATCTCACATTTTTCTTTTCTTGCTGGCTTGCTCACTATTGGAATGCCACTGTTTTGTAAACATCCGTCTCCATAACATTTATTACCACCATCACTATTATCATCTCATAGCACAAGATATTCTAGTCCCAAACATACCTCTAAAGAGTCCTTTCCCCTTAGTGGAAATCAACAATAAAAGTCACTGAAATAAGAGGATGTCTCTCAAGCAAATGGGTGTAGCAGTATGTTTCAGGTAAGCAATTGTAGTTACTGCAGCAAAATACTAGCACAAAGTTCCATATTAGAGAACCAGGTCTGAAGAAGACAGGGAAATGTTATATGTGCATAGCTCCAGTCTGTGCTGAAATGTAGGAAACTGCTGTGTAAATAGAGAGGAAAAGCCTTTACTGAAAAGCATTATGAAGGTGCCAAATTTTTATGAATTTGCTAGCATATGCTCTTGCACATTCAAAGTTAATTCCTACCTCCAAAGCAATCTCAAAATCTATTAAGCATTCTTCCCTTAACCTCTTTTAACATGTCCAACGTTGTTCCTGTCTGGCATATTTTGGCTGTGCCCAAAGACTCATGCTTTGTGTTATAAATACTGGATGCTGATAATACCTGAGACCTACTAGTCTTCTGCATCATATACATCAATTTAAAACAGACAAAATGTGAAGCATTCATACTTGTAGCAAACATTGATTAGTCATCTGGCCTTTATTTTCTTCTTCAGAAACTTGTATTTTCCCCTTATGCCATCATGAGCATAGTGAGACAAAGAAGATGTAACTAAATTGTGTTATCAGGTCAAAGAGAGTAGTTATGATTATTCATGTGCCAGACAATTTTTCTGAGAAAATTTAATTTACATCTAAGCCTGGGAGCTTTTACATTCCATGTTATTTATTTCAGTTCTGCATAGAAGGGAATGAATGTTACATATTGGCAGAAAGAGCCATTAAAACACGGTGGGATAGCACTCTCACAGAACTATCATCAGAAAAGACACAAGGTAGCTGATAGCCCTACCTACCTGAGATTTCATCTCTCTGAAGCCAGCAGTTTACAAGTCAGGAGGCAGGGCAAGCTGGAGGGGCAGAAATGAGGTAAAACTGTCTTGCCCAACCCTGGCAGCTACTGTGGCAGGATGAAAACTGGAAGAAAGCAGAAACCCCTAAGCTTCATTGTAAGTCCATGCCTAGTGGTGAAGAAGGGGAAGAATCACAATCTATGCAATGAGAGAGGGAAGATCTCACGCATGTCCACCCTTCTTCCTTTGGTTCTCAGATGCAAATGCATTGCTTGCTCATGCAACACTACAGTTCCTTGTACGCAGACCCCTCCCACAATCTATTATAGCTCCTAAGTGCAAATGTACTGTGCACACATCAGAAATTGCATTATCCTGAAAAAGCTATACATGTCATCATCCTCCCTTCTGCCACCTTGTGTCTGCCTTAATTGCTTCAATTAAAACTGTGCTTAGGAAGAAGCATCAGCTAGACATAAGGTACTGAACAAGATTTAGGTCCTTCTGTTCCCTCCCACACAATGAAAGTGAATCAAAATAGATAGCCTTCTACAAACAGATAATCTGTGTATTACCTGACATGTTATTCCACTTTGTGGACAGGACTGTTTGAGGGGGCTTTAGTCACAGAATTTTAAAGAATTCTCTTTATTCTTGAACTTTGTATTTTAAAAGTGAGCTACCATTCTCTTAGGTCAGGAAAAGGAAACTTTGATAGCCAGAGACAGCTGCAACATCACTGATATAGTACAGCCATTATGAGTTTGGTTTAGTCACACATAAAAATTCTGTTGATTTAAGTATTCATGTGTGTCTAATTCTGCTGCATGAGCCAGAGTTTTTAGGCATCTGTGTGCAATATCAATATATCTTTCTGTTTGCTCTCCATGTGAAACGAGGGAACAGTTTGTCAGTCTAGATCCTGATTTTTTTCCTCTGTAATGTCCTGTTTTGCCTTTTGCCATGTGTGCATTCCTGCATCCCACTTTTCAATGCCACTTTATTTTGGCAAAGAAATCACTTCAACTGTCACTTACAGATGCTGAGAGGACTATAGGCATTGAAATTTTTCAACTCATGCCACATAGGGTTCCTGGAAGCTTTACAATTCCAACTTAATTTGAATCACATTTCCTAGAAAGCAAGTAAAATTACATGTTAGTTAAGGAGTGTTCCCAGCTCCTGTTAAGCCCATGCAACTCTGATAAAGTCAAAGCAGCTTCTCTAAATTTAGATCAACTGAAACCTTGGCCCTGACTTTTTCTTCTGCAAAAACCTGAGAAATGGGATAAAATACACAGAAGAACAGATTTCTTGCACAAACAGATGGGTTTTTAACCTTTAATCTGTCCAGGCATTGAATAAATCCTCCTTAACTCACATAATGTATCTATTTAAGCAAGAACAGTGGCTAGAAGTAACAGCAATCGTATTGCAAAATACACTACAGGATTCACCACATTATCCAGCTGTATCTTGGGCAACTGCCACTTGAGGAAAAAAAGTTAACTTAATCACATTCCTAAGATTAAATGTTACATTTCATTAAATTCCCCATGAGATCAGCGCAATTATAGGCTTTGATAACTGCACAATGAATGGGCATTTACAGAAACAATAGTTATACCTTGGTAGCAGGCAGCACAGAGATAGGTCTATCAGATGTCTGTTGGCTGAATGACACCTACTGATATCCCAACAATTGCTAATTAATCACAATATACTTAACAGAGCATCTTACACAACAGTGGGTCAGTGACCCATAGCAAGGATGTGGAAACTGAGCAGTGAATTAAGCAAAACTTCCATAAAATTATACTATACACGATTCCACACCTGTTAGAGAGGAATTTCAGGTAATGAGACTAAATGTAAAAATATGAAAAGGAGGAGGCAAAAAGAGAAGGCAATAGTGATCCTAATCATCACTAGTTGTGCTAGAAATAGGATTTCTTCCCATGGCAGGAACTGAAGAGGGAAAAAAAAAAATCACACAAGATATGAACAGCTATGGAGGAAAATCCTGAGATGGGTGCTAGACAAACAAAATGAAGTGAGAAGGAAGCAAAATGACAGAACAAGTGCATATGGCACCTGGTACTTCCTTCTGCACATTGCAGTTGAACCCTCTCTAGTAATAATTTAGCATGGATGCTAAATATAGATTTAAAAGAGGCAAACATGGGGCTAGAATTCCTCAATAGACAGACTTCACTTCTTTTTAATAACATTTTTAATTGATTTTGACTTCATATTGTCTGGAGCTTCCATGCCTTAGGTATTTTTTTTCCTGAAAATGGATTAGCAAAAAGTTGCAACTTGTAAAAGAATATTTTAAAAATACAGAATGTTCTCCAAAGAATATTCCTTACATGGAAAGATCAGTGCCTTTTTAAGGAGATAGTCCCTCCAAAAAGGGCTTGGTTTTTACTACTGTTTTTCTCATTTGTGGAAAGAAAAAGGTGCTAAAGCACCACTGAAACATATATTATATGAGTGCTGGCTGTTTTACACAGTGTGAAATGGGCCACAAATTAGTCATGCGATGACTTGGGTACTCTGCTTAAGTAATACAATAATACAGAATTGTGTTCATAAGATGAAACTCTCTGCATCAGTTTCTCGCTACACCATCATGGTCTGAAACTTAAGAATACCGCATTCCGTGGGGGTACTTCGTACATGAATTTCAAGAGCTTGAGAAAATTTTCCACGTCAAGGGCTGTATTTTTATTGCAAAACATAAATAATAGCAAACTGGAAAAAATCACAACTATACCAGTACAAGAAATGTCCATTAAATGCTGAAAAAAATAAAGAGAACTCTCTTTAAAAGTTACTGTAAGAAGTCTTATTCTTGTTCAAGAGAAAGTCACATAAGCATAGCTGTGATTGAATGGGATTGCACGTGGCTCAATCCTGTCAGCACAGTAACTTAAAAGGATTGTTTTTCACATGACACTTGGAAAGGGAATTATAGCTTCTGCCGTCATATTCTCTCAAGAACTGCTGCACTAGAAGATAAAACCTTAGGTCAGTTTGGTCCCAGGAGTAGATCTCCATCCCTCAACTGAATGAAGGACTTTAATGAATCACGCTCTTAAGCAGAAATTTCGAAAAAGCATTAGCTTTGATTCATTTCTTAAAATGGTCACTTTCTGGCTCCTTGATTTCTTGCATGCAAAACTTTACAGATATATATGCCATCTAGAAACATGTTGTAGAACATTTACTTTTTATATTGTTCTCTAACAGGTGTTCAGACTATGGCCTACTTCCAAATCATAAGGTCAATATTTAAATCATGGGGTCACAGTCTATTTTTTTTTTTAATGAATGCAATTTATAGGCTTTAAAGTTAAGGTATATTTTAGTATGCAGAGTAACTTGGTGTGGCCAGTAGAATTTTATGCATCCACCCACAAGAGCTGGAAATTGATTTTCTACTTGAACTCCCAAGGTTGCTCAGTAATTGCAACTATTATAGAAAGATAATTTTCATTATATTTCCAAGGATCTCAGTAAAGAAGAAATTTAGTTTTAACATCTTGTTGCTCTTTATGTTCACAGAATCACAGAATCACAGAATATGCAGAGTTGGAAGGGACCCACGAGGATTATTGACTCCAAATCCTGGCCCTGCACAGGACTGTCTCCAAGAGTCATGCTGTGTGCCTGACAGTATTGTCCATTCCCTCGATTCCTGTCACTGGTCACCACAGAGAAGAGATCAGTGCCCACTCCTCCTCTTCCTCTCACAAGGAAGTTGTAGGCTAGAATAAGGTATCCCCTCAGTCTCGTCTTCAGGCTGAACAGACCAAGTGAACTTGGTTGCTCCTCATACAACTTCCCCTTAAAGCCCTTCACCATCTTTGTTGCATTCCTTTGGACAGTCTCTAAGAGCTTAATATCCTTCTTATTATTGCACACAATGTCCAAGGTGAGGCCACCCCAGTGCAGAGCAGACCAGAAAAATCCCCTCACTCAACTGGCTGGTGATGCTTTGCCTTGATGCCTAAGGATTTTAATGTGTATTTTATAGATTTTCACAGAGTTATATAGGTTGAATAAGTTTTCCTAAGTCTCTCACATTTTAAGCAGCATTTAGAAGTTGCTGAACATTTTTTCACACATTCCTGAAATTCTGTTCGACATACATTACCAAGGACACGCTGTTTTGAAGATCACCTTCAAGAACTCCAGTGGAAACAATAAGATAACTTGTCAAAACAGGACAGTAAGCTCAGGGCCCTTGGAGAAGCTCCAAGGGGCAGTTCAGAGGAGTTCTGAGGGTGGGCACCAGGGGGTTGGTTATAGTCATCAAATATGTTAATTACTGAAAATTATAAAAACTGTAACATTTGCCTGATGTGTGCACACATACTTTTATTGTGCACCTAGAAGCTTCTAATAAAGGGGCTTCTTTATCTATCTATCTATCTATCTATCTATCTATCTATCTATCTATCTATCTATCTCCACTATTATTATTTCGAAAGCCTTTTCCAGAATAAAGCATCAGCCTGATGCCCCGCAGAACACAGTTGTCCCTCCTGGTTGCCAGGGCACTGTTCACTCATATTCATCTTGCCATCAAGCAGGATGCCCAGGTCTTTCTGTGACACTGCTTTCCAGCTTCTCATTCCCCAGTATGTATGAACATCTGGGGTTGCCCCATCCCAGATGCAGAATCTGACACTTTCCCTTTTTGAAATTCATATGGCTGGTGATTGACCAGTCCTCTCATTTGTTAAGGTCTTTCTGCAGGACCTCCCTGCCTTCAAGGGAGTCAAAAGCTCCTTTGAGTTTTGTGTCATCTGCCAACTTGCTGAGTATTCCTTCCAATCCTGCTTCCAAAGTCATTGATGATGTTGAAGAGCACAGGGCCTAAAATGGAGCCCTGTGGGACCCCACTAGTGACAGCTCAGCAGTCTGATGTTACCCCATTCACTATCACCCTCTGTGCTCAATCCATGAGCCAACTGCTCACCCACCACATGATGTGTTTATCCAGCTGTATGCTGGACATTTTGCCCAGAGAGATACTGAGAGAGACAGTATTGAAAGCCCTACTGAAGTCCAAAAAGGTTACATCAACTTGCTGCCCTTGATGAACTAGGTGGGTTTGATCAACTAATCGGGTTTGATAAGCAGGACTTTCCTCTCATGAAGCTGTGTTGGCTGTGAGTAGTGATTGGGTTGTCTTTCAGGTGTTTTTCAATACTGCCTAGAATAATCTTCTCCATAACTTTACCAGGCACTGCAGTGAGACTGTAGTGAGACTGTGGTGAGCCTGTAGTTTCTGGGGTCCTCCTTCTTACCCTTGAAAATTGTAACAACATTTGCCAGCTTCCAGTCAGCTGAGACCTCTCTGGATTCCCAAGACTGCTAAAAAATCATTGAGAGAGGCTTTGTGATGACATCAGCTAGCTCTTTGAGGATTCTTTGATGAATCCAACAAGGCCCCATAGATTTGTAGGCATTCAGCTGGAGCAGCAGATCACACACAATTTCAGGGTCAACTGGGAGTTGACCATTCCCACAGTCACAGTCCTCCTACTCAGGGCACTGAGACTCCCTGGGTCCCTTATCCATGTTGAAGACAGAGAGAAGCAAAGAAAGCATTGAACACCTCTGCCTTGACTCTGTCCCTATTTCTGAGGGGACCATCCTCATCCTGTAATAGGCCACTGATATTTCTATACTGCCTACTGCCATTAATACATTTTAAAAATCTCTTCTTACTGTCCACAACATTTCTGTCCAACTTCAACTCTAGTTGAGCTTTGGTCATATGAATTTTCTTCCTATAGCAGCAAGAAGCATTTCTATATTCTTCCCACATCACTTGACCTTGCTTTCATTGGGCATACACTTTTCTTTTTTGCCTTATTTCTGGGAGAAGATTTCTGTTCAGCCAAGGCAGCCTTCTGCATCACCTGCATGACTTCTGACATTCGGGAATTGCTGCTACTGTGCACTTAGGAGGTGATGTTTAAAAAGTGACCAGCACTAATGAACCACAGCACCTGCAAAAACATTTTACCAGGGGACCTTAGTTACTAATTCCCTGAGGAGCCCGAAGTGTGTTCTCTTGATCTAGAGTGGGGTTTTGCTGGCACTTTTCCTCCTGTCAACAGAGATTTTAAACTCAATGGCTTTGTTGTCGTTGTGGCCACCAATTTCCACTTCACTCATGAGATCTACCCTGTTGACAACCAGCAAATCAAGGAGGGCATCTTTCCTAGTAGGGTCCCTTAGGTCCTGTTCTATAAAGCTGTCATCTAAGTTTTTTAGGAATCTTCTGGCCCGGGTTGTACCAACCATGTGGTGTTCCCAGTTAAATTTGGCAAGTTGAAGTCCCCCATAAGGACAAGGGCAGCTGACTTGGAAATGTCCCTTTGTTCCTCAAAGCATATTTCATTTGCATCACGGTCATGGCTGGGAGATCTATAGTAGATTCCCATGAGCACATCCGTTTTACTTTTTGTGTTTGCACCTTGCTAAGCTTCTGTGAATTTCTATTGCATTTTTTAAAATGTAAATAACATGCACACTAATTTAGAATTTTTGTGCATATTTTATATATATATGCAACTGTGTGTGAAAAGGCAGAAATTAATGACTCCAAAGTTATAGTTTATCTGTTAAACTGAAATGAGTTACATATGGATCACAGAACCAGGATCATCATTTTGTGTGAAACTGTCGTGGGTTCGACCTTGGCAAAATACCAACCCCCCCAAGACCCGCGCGGTTCCAGTGAAAGGAGGGAAGGAAAAAAAACCTGAAACTGGAAAAAACTATATACATATATTTACAGGAAATTTACAATACATATACATACAAATATAAGAAAAAACAACAATAACTTCATCCCCCCCAATAACACACAGATTCCACCACCCAAAACCCACACAGAACAAAACTAAACACGTTTCTCTGAAAGAGCACCCAGCAAAGCAAAATCAAACAAAAGTATTTACTTCCCAGAGCCCAGAACTGCTGTGGGCATCTCGGCAGGGAAGCGGCCAGGCCTATCGCTCTGGGAGCAGCAACAGGGAGTCCTCCCCACCACACCGCATGGAGAGAGGGAGGGCAAGAGAGCGGGGATACCTCCCCCACTAGATTTATACTCAACTTGACGTCAGATGATATGAAATACCTCTTTGGTTGCTTCTGTCAGGTGATACTTGCCCCTCTGAATCTACGGAGTGCCCCATGGCCCAAAAACTGGGGCCTGCTAAATTTGGTTTCAGGCCTAACTAAACTAAGGCCTTAATCTAAGTTTTGGGGGTTTATCCAACCCATCACAGAAACTTATCTCAGTGGTTTGCATTCCCAGCACTTAGCTGACATTGTTAATTTTCTGTCAATTTGCATCTGTTTTCAACTCTCTTTTTTTAATATTTGATATGATCAAAACAGCATTAGATGAACTTTTACCTATCTTCCTTGCTGAGCTTCCAAGAAAACACAGACTCCCTTACACTTACAAACATAACTAGCACAACATAATCAAACTGTTTCTTCAGATGAGGAAACAATAGAGATTGAATGCAAATGTGTTATTAAACTATTACAAAGCCACAGGGAGAGCATGGTAAGTTATGCCAAGCCACTGTCTTTTAGATCAGAGACCGTGCACAAATACCAAAGCAATCCTGAATGACGGACAGCAATCCTGAATCCTATTAGCAAACAACTCATTGCAGCACAGCTCTCTGTGTAATGCTTTTCACTGCCATTAATCAGTCTGGATGGATCTTTACACTGCTTTGCCAGACTGCCTCCAGCTAACCAGACTAGCTTAGTCTGATGCTCAGGCATCTTTTGCCTGTGCAGCAATATGTGGTAGACAGTCTACCTTTGGAGGAACTAGAGAGAATGTAAATCAATAGAAATCATGGGATGAATTTATTTAGGTGATTTTTAAAAGCTCAACACAATTAAATTACTGTATAAATTTCTTCAGCATATATTTGAAATGCAACCATGCAACTGTGATTCTATTCTTTAAACTTCCAAAGAAAAATGTTATTTACATTCAGAGATATGTGAAATTATTTCTGTGCTGAAATTATGAAGCTATTATTAAAAAAAAGGGGAAAATCACTAGTAAACAGACTACACTCTGTAATGATCATTTTGTCATTTAGATTACTTCAAAGTAAAACCTATACATTATCTCCCCCTTCCTTCATCTTTTTTTTTAATTATTTTGTCAAGATAACTTTCCTTAAAGTCTGAAATACACCTCAATGTTTCACTTGCAAAAGGAGAAAAAAAATTAATTTCCATGCTAAGGAAAATTGTCTTCATAACATAGGTTCACAGCTAATGAAAGTTTCTATTAAGATTTTCCTTTATGTCTATATTAATCAGTATTTTCTATCATTTTTTCCTCCTCTTGCATTTAATACCATTTTTCATTGCTATTAAATGGTATAAAATACTGTTCTACATGCAAGGTTGTGCATTTGAAGCATTTATTCTGCAATTGTTAGCAAATAATTCAAGTATGTACTGCCAAAGTCCTGAGCAATTTGTATGCAATGTAAATGCATATAATCACTTGCAAGTGTCTGTCATGGGAAAAAGCAGAAGTCTACCAGCTATTCAGATGCCCTTTTATTTATCTATCTATCTATCTATCTATCTATCTACTATCTATCTATTTCTACACAATAATTTTATCTTGCAGCAGTGCTCTATTGTCATAGTTAAGTCTGTATAAGTTCCTACTTTAAATCCCAGTCTTAAAAGGATGAGAACACAGATAGAAAATTTCCCTCCAGGCTGGTTTTGACATACACTTATCTGACAATGTTGCCAGTGCAGCATGATGGAAGAAAGAACAATTAAAATATCTTTCAGGATGAACTTTGTACATACCTAATCCCACCTACAACTCCACCTGAATAAATTCGAGAAGTGGGCCCATAAGAATCTCTTGAAGTTTAATAAGACAAAGTGCAAGGTGCTGCACTTGGGTGGGGCAAGCCCAGTATCAAGACAGGCTGGGAGGTGAAGGGATTGAGAGCAGTCCTGGTGAGAACAGCTTTGAGGTGCTGGTGGATGAGACGCTGGACATGACCCATCACTGTGCACTCACAGCCCAGAAAGCCAGTTGTGTCCTGGGCTGCATCAAAAGCAGCATGGCCAGCATGGCAAGGGAGGGAATTCTGGCCCTCTACCCTGCTCTGGTGAGACCTCACCTGGAGTGCTGGGTATAGTTCTTGGGTCCTGAGCACAAGAAAGGGATAGACCTGTCAGAGTGAGTCCAGGGGAGGGCCACCAAGGTGATTAGAGCAATAGAGTATCTCTCCTATGAGGAAAGGCTGAGAGAATTTTGACTATTTCTAATGGCATTTTCCGAGTAGTATTTTCATGCCTTCTCTATGACTTCTATTCCTTTTAGAGTTCCTGTGATTGTCAGAGCTACTTCCTTACTCTTCAAAGATTCAAAGTCATGTCTGAAAATACTTGACAGTGCCTAGATGTCCCCTGATTCTATCATTGTAAAATTTCACTGCTTTCCTGCACCCTTACACTTTCACTGTGTATTACAGTATTGTGATACAGAGCTCTTTTAAACACGAGCCCTCTGCTGCCGTGGCACAGCAGTTGTAATCTGAAGACTGTGTTTCAGTAATAGCAAAAGCACTATCTACTGTGCTGAAGCACTGTGATGAACTTTCTAAGGCTTCCAGCAATTAGCATGACCTCCTGTAAGCCTTCAGAGGCACATAAAAGTCACTGAAATTTTAACTTCAGCCAATCCTACTCGGGGCAAACATGCACTTTGCTCCCTGTATTTCAATGAGTTTACCTTGGTCTGAATATCAGCCTACTCTGTGTACTTAATGCATTAGAAGAAGCCTGGTTTAGCCAGATGAAACTACAGGAGGATGAAATGCAATAGATAAATCATCAGTAATTACAGCTTCATATCTCATTTCCCCTAGAATAACAAATTATTCCTCCATTTCATGTGGCCTAAAAAACCTGTAAGTTGACTCCCTGTGAGCCAAACCATGACTTTTCTTTCCAGTACAATTACTAATTTGTTCCTGTGTGTTGTACCTGGAACATCAGAAAAATGAGTGTGGTTTTAGCAATCATAATACTGTAGTCATCAGTATTTACTTACAACATCACCTCAAAATCTCATTGAAGTTCTGAGTTCTTACTACATTCTAGAATTAATTAGATCACTTCCCTGCCCTAAGCAACTTTCAAGGCAAGTGTCAGAAAGAAGACATCAGCTGCAGTAGAACAAACAGGAAAATGTTAGAAGAAGGTTCCTTACCCACTGTTTTGAACAACACATTTTAAAAGGCTGACAAATCTTCACAGAGACTGATCAGATCTGAAACTAAATATTGTATTGTTTGATATGTCACATCCAACCTTTGATTTTGGGGAGTTTTTTGAACTATCGTGGTTTAACCCCAGCTGGCAACTAAGTACCAACCAGCCACTCAGTCAATCTCTACCTCAGTGGGATGAGGAAAAGAATCAGAAAAAGTCTGAAAACTGGCAGGTTGAGATAAATTTAAATCACAATTTAATAGGTAAAGCATGGTGTGCAGCCATCCCCAGCAAGGCAGGGCTCCATCACACATAAAGGTTACTTGAGAAGACAAACACCATCACTCAAACATTCTGCCATTCCTTCTTCCTCCAGCTTCTTATTGCTAAGCATGACACCACGTGGTTTGCAACATCCCTTTGGTCAGCTGGGGTCAGCTGTCCCAGCTGTGTCCCCTCCCAACTTCTTGTGCACCCCCAGACTCCTCACTGGCGGGGCAGGTGAGAAGCAGAAAAGGCCTTAACTCTTGTGTAAGTGCTGCTCAGCAATAACTAAAACATCATTGTGTTATGAGTTCTGTTTTCAGCACAAAACAAAAATGCTACCCTGTAGCAGGTACTAAGAAGAAAACTAACTCTACTCCAGCCAAACTCAACACATTATAATTGAAAGAAGTAGTAATTTCTCTTTCTCCTCAAAAACTCTTTCACATTTGGCAGCCACTGGGAAAAGCTAGATAAAAATACAATTAACCCTCTACTCCATTCCATATTTAACTGTAAGAAAGAATTAATGAAGTTGTAGCCATTCCACACAGCATAATTCTACTAAGTTGTTCTCCACACATCACAAAAATCACATGGATCTGATTGCCAATTGCACAAAAGTCATTAATCGCCACTTTGGCAGTATAAGGGAGCTTTGAAGTGGGTATAAATTCTTGTTCTGCTTTCCTATTAAGGCTCCCTTCATCTGTCAGAAATATCTAAAGGAAGACAATGGTCATGTCTCTACAAACTTCCCAACTCCTTGTAAAACACACTGAAGCTCATATTAACTGTTTATCGCAGTTAATTCAGGGAACTTAAAATTCAAGAAACTGCATCAAAGGAACTGTGTCTTACCTCCTCCAGCATTTTACACTGAACTCTCTGTCTATAAAAACCAGTAAAAATCTATTAACAGTGAAAATCCAGTTTTGAAATAAGGGGAGAATGTCACCAGCCAGTAGAGTTCAAGAAAAAAAAAACAAGTTACTCAACTGAGAACGATTCAGAGAATGTTAGGTTCTACATCCTGGGCTAGTCTATCTTTCTGTATTTCCCCTCATCCATAAAGTTTCCTTAGGCTAATATCAGCATTTGCTGATGACCCTTCCCTAAGTGATTATTGATTACTACTTTGAATATCATCTACTCATAGCTGACTACTTGTTGTATCTACCTAGCCACTTGTTTCTGCTTCTGCCTATGCAATGAATGGGTTTGAATTCAAAGGCCATTTTAAGATGATTTTTAGCTGTTGTCAATACAAAGAAGGTATCTAGGCACATGAATGGTATGCTCCATTTACAGGAATACTCTGATATGAATATTCTATGAACTTGCTTCTCAAGGAAATTGGTTTTGTATGAATCTTAATTTTAAGTGACTAAAGGGATCACAAATATCATCTTGGTGATTGGTTTTGTATCATTCTTGCAGCTGTGTTTCTAGTTATAGGTCCCTGGATAACAGTGAACAATTCATCTCCTTCCTAGGAACATATGTTCCTCGAATAATATCTGTAGATCGTTATTAAAGGCAGAGTGATTGTAATTTAACCAAGCAATACGTACAAAGTTATTTTAATCTTTTCTCATAAATCATTTATCCTAGCCATTTAATCAGTTAGGTAGAACTCCAATGAAGACCTGCTAATTTGATAAAAAGCTGCTGGTACATTCAGTGCTTCAAAGTGTCCTCTAGACATTTTCTTAGGAGAGGCCAGTTGAAAACTAGGTCTTTCCCCCCAGTAAGAATGTTGCTCTGTACTGCTTTATAGAGAATTTGGTTGAAGAGCTCACAGCTACATCACAGCAAAAGAAAGTGCAGGGAATTGGAATAGCACTGGTAAACTAGTTATTGTGGTCTCCACCAGCAACACAGACAATATATCCCAACAGTACTTCACTAGCCATACACAATGCAAATTTGGATTCCTGATCCGAATAAGTTAAATGAACTATGACTGTGTAAAAATGTTCTGCTACTGGTTAGGAAGCGTATAATCTTATTCTTGGAGAATACTTCGTCAAGATAGACTAAAAAAATTAAGTGACTATTTAAACTATTCAGACATCTTTTCTAAATTTTGACAGGTGATTCTTTAGTGAAAGATTTAGTAATGCAACATGACAACTCTTATCATAGTGAGGCTCAGTTGCTTCTAACAGAGCGTTGAGCTATTCAGGAGAGAAAACTCTAGTCCATAATTAGGGAAATAGAATTCTTTGCTGTCATAGCAGCCCTGAAATATCTCACATCCTCAGTTTAAACAAATGCATGCCACTTATGTCATAGGAAATTTATCTTTTGGTTTGATCCTCCTGGATGTTTGCCAGCATGGAACTAGAGGGCTTAAAAAGTGAATCTTTTAGTGGTGCATAATCCTGGCACCTGGTGTCTTTAAAACCATTTCCTGTCAAACTAGCACAAACAGATGTTCCTGTCTGTTTGGCAGTGCTGTTGCATCAGGTTAAACTGTCTGTATCTATAAGAAAGAAAAGTCTTCATAATTTTTATGAACATTATTATTCTGAGAATCATTAATCTGCTTTGCAGTTTATATAATACAGAGCAATACATTATCTCTTCTCCTTGGCCACCCATGTCTTATAATGGAGATAAATGTGCTAAATATTGCTTACATTAATTATCCTGGCTGCTTGTAAGGACAACAGACTTCAAATGATATTCTGATATTCCGATATTCCGATATTCCACTCTTTCCTTCATTCTCTTTTTAATTTTTAATTATTTTTTTGTCAAGTGGGGATGGACTTTCTACAACTTTCTGGTTAAGGCAAGGTTATCAGTCTAAACTGTAGTCTCAAATAATCCAGATAGCAAAATGCATGAATTTCCACCTCTGGCTAATCAAAAGCAGCTGTTCTAACAGAAATATTAGCTATAACCATGGTGACCAACAAACACAAAACCTCTGCACTGTCTTATTACAGTTATTTATAATATCAACAGCAAACTGTCTTCCTTCTGCATTTATTTTACTAGAAAAAGAAGCTACAGCCATAAACTCACATTAGACAGATGTTCCATTTTCCTGATCATATCGATAACTATTCCCAGCACGTGGCCCTATGAAGAAAATTGCAGAGGAGGCTTTGAGAGCAGCCATTGCTTTAATTCTTCCCTAACTTTGCAAAAACAACAGAACCAAACCTGTTCTGCTATGTTCTAGATACATGACTGCATTTGCGTAGTGCCTTCACTTAGGAATACAGACTCATCCTGGTATCATCTTCTGGTATCCACTGCCCTCAACAGCACCCAGTGGCTACTAAAATTTTGTATTAAATCCACAATAATTTGGTCTAATAAAATTAATTCTACAATATCTAAAGAAACGGCTGAAGCAATACCAGAGCCATTAACGATTCTGCCTGCAAACTGACAAAGTGAAAAGGCAGCAAAGTACTTGGAATGCGGAAAAAAGATTGAATACAGTGTTGTTTTTAAAATAAGGAACAAAATAAGAGAATTATACAGTGATCACTTCAACTCCAACAATTTTAAAATAAATAGTCTAGGCACTGGTAAACAACTTCCAAAAGACATGAAAAATGGTCGTTATGTACTTGTCAAGAATACTTTGTGTTAAATCAGCCTAATTGTCTTCTACAAGCAGGAATACACAGATAGCAGATACTCAAGTCTGGACATGAGTTATCTGCTGTTTAAGAATTTTGACTGTGGGTAACTCAGAGGGTGTTTTCACAATCAAGTTATTCACATATGATCTAGACTAAAATATCATACTGGTTTGTTTGGGCTTTTTTAATATATTTTAAAGAGTTGACAGTAACCAAAGAGAAGAATGTCTAGCATGAAGCTTCACCTTGTTTTCCTTCATGACATAGATTATGGAATAGAGTTTATGCTTAGAAAATCTACATGAAAGGTGAAAGTGGTAGGGAGTGGAAGACAGGATTCAAAGTAATTTTGACAAACTGGTTGCAGGGAGTAGAAAAAATAAATGAAATTCAAAGGGAGATTAGGGCCAAGTTCTACACTTGGGCAAGAACAATAGAATAGAGAATAACAGAATAGAGAGCAACTGCTTAGGAAACAGCTTCAGAGTAGGGTCTGGGACTACAGCAGATGACAGCTGTATATGACTCAATAGTGCCACACTTGTGAAAAAAGGAGAGTCCTTTCCAGGACATGCAAAAAGGACAAGAAGCCACAATTCTTGAAGCAATTTCATGCTGAGGCAGCTGCAACACTGGGACCAGTGAGAGAATTAGAAGAATGCCGAGAGGACAGGAAAATCTCCTGTTACCTGCTTAGCTCAGGGTGTGAGCTAAAATCAGAAAGATTGAAAAAAAAATTAAATTGTTTAGTCTAAAGAGGAGAAGATTGAGGACGTACCTAATAACAAAGGATAAGTGCCAAAAAGAGAAGGGAATAATCTGTCTTTCATGATAATGACAGCTAGTACAACAGACATGGGGTTGAAACTGTACTAAGAAAAATCCAAGGAGAATTGTAAAGATATTTTTGCCTTGGTAAATACTGAACTGCTGAAATAATCTGCAAAGAGGAAACAGAGAAGTTCTTTACGAATAAACTAACTGAGCATATGTCAAGGTGCACCTTTCTTAGAGGATACAGTGGACTACCTCTCCCCCCTCTGCCCACCAAAAATACCTTCTAGTCCTACTTATCTGTTGTATTTCCCTCTCTTTCTATTACATTTCTTGCCACTTTAGTTGCCCCAATCTTGCAAAAAATTCATCCACAAATATTTTGTATTCACCATGATTATCACCTTTATGATCAGCAAAAATTATCTCATTTTTTAAGTAATAATTTTAACAGCAAAATGATTTAGAAAAGTTAGTCAAGATCAGTTGCAAGAGCAAATACCCTCTGTCATCCAGAGACACTAACTATGAACAGAACTGAAAGAACAACACCTTGATGTAAAAATTATTTCAGAACGGATACATTTATTTTCCTTGTATAACCTAGGTCAGTGCCCGCCAGCAAGGGCTGCTTGAGGGACAGTCAGTGCCAGATAAAAATACAAAGCTGAGGGGGTGTGAGCTAAACATCTGTGCTGATTTTTTCCTGGTGTAAGGTTAATTTCCTTCGCAATAACTAGCATGGGGCTGTGTTTTGAATTTGTGCTGAACAGAGTAATGATAATACCAAGAGTTTTTTGTTACTGCTGAGCAGGGCTTATACAGAGTCAAGACCTTTTCTTCTTTGCATACTGCATGTTCACAAGAAGACTAGAGTTGCATGAGAAATTTGGAGGAGATACAAAAAGGGCAGCTGACCCACATTACCATCGGAATATTCTACACTGTATGACATCCTGCTCAGTATATAAGTTAGGGGAGGGGAAAGGAGGAAGGGCAGGGGGGGACATTTGGAGTGGTGGTGTTTGTCTTCTCAAATAACCATTATGTGTGATGGGGCCCTGCTCTCCTGGAGGTGGCTGAACACCTGCCTGCCCATGGGAAGCACTGAATTAACTCCTTCTTTTGCTTTGCTTGCATGTATAGCTTCTGCTTTCCCTATTAAACTGCTTTTATCTCAACCCACAAGTTCTCTAGCTTTTACCCTTCCAATTTTCCCACTCTTGGGGGAGTGAACAAGTGGTTGCATGGTGCTTGGTTGCTGGCTGGGGCTAAACCACAACATCTCATCTCCCATTATGACCAGCTGAGACCCTCAGGAGACAGCTACAGTCATCCAAGACACCATAAGATAAGAGAATCAACTGCACAAGGCTCGCAGATATGACTGAAGACCTGCACCCTCAGCTGGCAGCCAAGACTGCGTGGTATACTAGCACACCCTAACAAACACAAGATGCTTGTATGTGAACTGAGAGTCTTCTGGTAAACTGTGTGGTGGATGAAAGGGATGTGACAGAGCTAACCACCTTCTAGGAGTCATTTATTATGAAAAACATTAGCTGGGGTAAATTGTATTCTGGAGACATCTGCCCACTGCTCGGAGAGAGACCCTACAGAACTAGGTTAGACTGAAACATTTCTCAGGCAGTTGGGATGTCTCATTTTGAGACAATTTGAGGGACAGAGACCAAATATGCCCAGATGTAAGTGAAAAAAATAACTCTTTACCAAGAAGAATGATGATAAAAATACTGACAAAACTGGGTTAAATCAACCAGTGAGGAGAAACTTCCCAAGCCCTGCCCACTGGACCAAATTGAGATGGTGGTTAGCCTCCCCTACCCGCAAAAAACCACATGTGGCCACAGGACAGAGCCAAGGCCACCCTTCCATGCGGTTTTAATCCCTCCATGCTCAAAAAGTCTGGTAAGAATGACTGGAGAGTCAGCACCAGCAGGAAATTGCAGATATCTAGGATTCAATACTGGTAGACACTTGCATGGTGCTGGAGTGAGGCTGCAGTGCCAGTACATGCAGTCGGAGCAGGGCTACAGATCCCCCCCAGATGACTGGAAGAACCCATGAGACACCCATTGGATCCAGTAACGGGACTTGGCTGTTGCCATTTTGATATTTGTTTGTCAAAGTGATGGTTGCTCTCCTGTCAAAGGTGGTCACAGTCAGATCCACTCAAGTGATGGTGGAAGCCTCAGGTGGTTCTGAGAAACCCCAAAACTCAGAGTTATAGAGACTCAGGTTCAGGAGGGAACACCTCCAGTACCTCCCTGGGGCAGGGAGTTTTACAGTGGATGATGTAATACTGGGCCACAAGATACCTCAGGAGCCTTTGACACATTCTGAGATGTTGCAGCTGTCTCTTACATCAGTGTAAATTAGTCTATTAGGGCTCATCAAGAAGAGATCAATGCCTTCAGGCTACGTGTGAATGTCCCAGAGAGTTATCACAGCAGAGTCATCTGTGTAAGGAAAAAAGAAACCCTACCTTACCTCACAGGATTTGCCTCTTTCCTTGTTTAACACCCAGCTTGTAACCTGAGGTGTCGGTGTGCACACCTTCAGCACCTGTCCTGGGTCATCTCTCTGCACATTGTTAGCAAAGCACTCTGCTGATTGAACCATGAGCACCAACAGTCCAGTCTCTCACAGCACCTGGGCAGTCACTGCAGGTGGTCAAATGTTTAAGTCATTAATCATCAGCACATAATTAAAGAAGGTAAAACACCAAAAAGCCAAAAAGCTATATTTGGAGAAAAGAAAAAGTGGATATCAGAATTTTTGTGTAACCCAGGACAGAAGCCAAAAGAAAGAATGTTAAGTAAGTGTTGACTTAGTAAAGCTTTCCAGGGTTTTGACAATAAAGATGGCAAATGAACTTTCTGTGAAAAAGTAAGTAAATAGAAGATTTTAAATCTCTGGCCTTTGGGTTGTAGGTCTTTGAACAGAACAAGACTTATGTCCCCTAAATTCATTCTGTTAAGAATCATCTCCATCAGAATGAAATAACTATGAAATAAAAGAAAACCAAGCACTTCTGTTGCTTGATATTAAAGAGGAAGAAGCAACCTAAAAAGAAGGCTGACACAAGAAATGCAAAGTGTTTCTTGATTTTAGTTGTTTTCCTCACCACCATTCTTTCTTTTTTTCTGGATACGGTTTAGACCATTTTTTCATGTGCTATATAAATGTTTTGTGATATTAGCTAAATTCCATTAAATCATCCCTTAGGATGGAATATTGATAATAGAGGCAGGTTCTCGAAAGTTAAATGTCCATTTTCTTTGTGAGATGTCATTCCAGTTTTGCAGTTAACTGTCCCACTTTTGAGCACTTCTGAGCTATTTACTGTTGTATCTTTAGGATTTGATAGCTTTTATTTGATAGACTGTGATTTATTCTTTAAGCATCTCAACATTTTTCATTTAACTGGAATAATATTAAGGATGTGAATTAAAATATCAAAGCCTTACACTGCTGCATGGATGAACCGATTTCTAGCAAGTCACATTCTTGATATAAATAGAACAAATTATTAATATCAGTTGCAAGTTTCCTAATCATTTACAGAATATGTTCTGTGTTATGATTTATGAAGTTTAACTCTAACACAGTTTCAGTATTTTACAACCACTTAAAAACAAACAATAAACTACTAAATATAGTTCATATCGTGCAATAGAAATGCCAAGCTGGAAAAATACTTACCATAAACAAGAATTTTAAAACCAAATCTCCCATTGGTGCAAGAGTTTGTGATTTAGAGTAATTAGAGACACAGTACTGTTTCTTTTGCAGATCACTTCTTTCAATATCAGTTGTTTATTTTATTAGTACAATCACACACCAATGCAGAAAGGCAATGATGCCATCAGGCACTTACACCTATAAAAATATTGCTGTAATGATTTAATAAAGGGCTAATTACTGCTCTCTAGAGAAAGCCCCAGAGTATGTAGTCCAGCACACAGAACACAGGCACAAGTGGCGTTTACATGATACAAAAGCCTACCTTTTTGTGGTTGTATCACTTATCACATACAACACTAAACTCCCTTTTGAAGTCTCTGTTGAGATGGAAAAATTGTACTTGTTTGACTTTAATCTTCACTCTTTACTCCCCAAAATGGGGTGGCCACAGCCAATTAAGCCAATTATTATTGTGGGTTATCTCCCAGCCCTTGAAAATTCCAAGATCCTTCCTGCCCTCTGGAGAGACTTCTGTTAGGCCTAGGCCCAGACTATAATGGAATTCCTGCTAAATTGCACAGCTTGATAGACTGGGAATAGTGCCTCGTGACTGGCAGTGGCACAGCTTGCTATTGCAGTCTTTACCCCATCTCCTGTGGCACCAGCCAGGACTGGATTTGGCCTCTGATTTCTGATCTCCGGGCTGAATTTCATTTAAGTGAGGCATTCACTGAAAAGCAGGAAATGGACAGAGATGCCTTATGCACAGCCTTTTTTGGTCACATATACCTCAGAACTTTAGACACTACTGTACTGCCATAATTTCTTTTTATTTACCTGAAGAAAGCCGCAAAACACCATGGAGTTCCTCTGAAACCCTCCAGTGTTCACCATTGACTGCAAAAGAAGGTTAGGATTGTATTATCGATCATCTGTGTTATCTTGCAATGCAGTGCTTGAGTTGGAGGCACACAAGAAAACATTTTAGGTCTTGCCTTAGACAAATTATAGAAGAGTAGTTATTTAACAATTCTGAAGCAGCAGATGAGAATTTGCTTTCAGGATTACTCTGAAGTCATTAAGCCATGACAGTATTTACTACAGGTTGAAAATTACAGTGAAAAATACCAAACTATTACTTGCAGGCTGAGTCATGTAGTCCTTACTCAATTCAATAAGCACAGGCTTGACTGTTTGGCAGATCAAACTCACCTTATAAAAGTGCTTAAATGCTTCCAAAACAGGGACACACTCTCAAATAGAGATCACATCTCACAGTTTTGGTATCACACATCCAGACTCATGATGCATACAAGCACCTACGTAAATGCTTTTAACTTTTAGATGCATAAAATGAAGTGAAATTAGCATTTCCCAGCTACATCAAGTCAAGCACCTTGATTTGTTTGAAAGTTTTGGTTACAGTGTTGTTGTTTGTTCTGTTCTGTTTTTGGTTATACATATTTATATTTGTAAAGAACTGTTATCCTTTTTCTATACATTTCCTGATTAAAGTCTCTTAATTTCAAAGGCTGTGGTGATTTTTGGGACGAGGCCCCCTTTCTAGTCCAGAAGGGTTCCTCACTTTCCTTGGTAGACACTTTCTTTTAAACTGAGACTGTGCCCAAATCCTGGAAGTGTTCAAGGCCAGGTTGGATGGGGCTCTAAGCAGCCTGGTCTAGTGGAAAGTGTCCTTGCCTATGGCAAGGGGGTTGGGACAAGATGGTCTTTAAGGCCCCTTTGAACCCAACCATTTTCTGATTCTATGATCTCACCTGAGCAGAAGATGTCTGAGAAACTTGAATCAGTTGTCCTCTGGATGTCCTTTCCCATTTGCAATAACTACAGAAGGAGACTGCAAAACTTCAAACCATGTAGCTTTTAAATGACAATACAAAGTTAAATCTGTCCAGCTTGAAGGAACAAATAAAAAATTCTAATCACTACACTGAGGCTTTGTTCTCCCTATTGTTTCTGTACAAACCTCCTCTGACATCCTTGGTAGATTTGTTATGGACTCAAAGAAATATGAAGAACAGAGATACAACCTGTTCTGAATCAGTGTGAAACACCTACATTAGTTCCAGTTTTCCCCAAAGTACTCTAACTTTTCTCAGTTGATTTCACTGAAGTTATACCTGATTTACTTCAGCACTCAAGAAACTAAGAGCCCTTTCTGAACACTTCATAGTACTGATTCAACACTGCAAACCTCACACTTTCCAATCCAGTCTTATTTTACATACTGCTGAATATCACATTTCATCACCCAGTTACTCATAATCCACAAAGAATTGCCTGTCATCACTTAGTTTTCAAAATGAAAAAAAAATTCTTTTAAATCTGTTTTTTCTTTGTATGCCTCTCCTTTAGTTACGTTTCATATACAGGTGATATTAAAGCTCACCATGCAATCCTTTCAGACTGCATTACCCATGGGTATGTTAAAAGAAAAAGTACTTTGCTATGAAAACTGAAGTAACTTGTCTTCTGAAGGATTACAGAGCAAAAATCAAATTTTATTTTATTTACTCATTTATTACCTCCAGTTAGCATGTGCTGCTCCAAAATGCCTTGGAATTGTTGTCAATAAGAAATGAAAAATCTATTTGTACAAGGTTCTATTAGGTAACAATATACATGTTGGGGGCAGACTTTTTGTCCAGAAAAGATTGTCACACTTGCAAATTCATCTTTTAGCTTTCTGAATGTTCAGTCAGATCATAAAAAATATTTAGGAGAAACTGATAACCTGATTATATCCATTCATGTTCTCCCCATTCCCTGACACCGCTATAAGACTAGTTCCCACTTCCTCAGACAGGTTGTGAATCAGAGTGACTCATGATCATATTTGCAGAAATCACACAGTTACTTAGGTATAGATTTATTCAAGAAATTAAGCCCTCATTAAAAATGTACCAGGGTCTAAAAATACAACAGACAATACACTAATAATTTAATGCACAATGTCAATTTGATACAGCACAAAATAGCCTTGTAGAGAAGATTCACTGCTGACTGGTTTTAGACAACTTTCTACCACCAGATTTGAAAATAGGCCTTGATGCAGTACCAGCAACTTTTTGTTTTCATTCTTTGTTTGATGAAATTTAAAGATGACAGCAGTAACTCTGAAATGTAAATTCATAACAGCCACATGGAAACAATTTAAACTGTATTTTAATGTGTTAAAGATATCTGAACTCACTTTCTTGAATACTTTCCAAACGACTGAAAGACTGCTGGGAATGGGAAGACCACATGATAAACAGTGCAGTATTCTTTTACTGCCCAGTTGATCCATCCTCATCCTCACTGTGAAGTATTTCAGTTCTTCAGTTATCTCTGTGAATCCCTGTATGTCTTTTCATAAAATTGAATCCAGGGATTTTTCAGACTCAATTTATCATGCAGTAGAGTGTGAGACATCATATCTTTCCTAGTAATTTATAGCTGTGTGACTAATAACTTTGTTTTTCGATGACAGTTCAAACTCAGCCAAGATAGAAACATCACTAAGTTATGACCACTTGACAGCTGGATACAAAACTTCACAAAAATGAGTTGATGGTTTCAGTAGACCACTGTTCTCAGCAAAACCCATTACAACATACACTAATAACTCAAAGGTTAGACTGGGCTGGCAAAATTATATCCCTTAGATAGTCTTCTTATGATTCCATTTCACAGATATACCACACCAGTTCGACAGATTTGACAGAATAAATCATTGAGACTTCACAGAAGTCTTATGAAGGTACGGTCTTCCATCATCTTACAAATACTAGTGTTTTTCAGGATAAGTATTTTTAAAAGTTAAGAAGCTAAAATAAATGTTGTCTTAACTTTTTTAATACTGATGTTATTTTTCTGTCTAGAGGCAGAATCGTTCATATATTTGTATGGCCATGCCAATAGTCAGATATTATTTCCTTGACTAACTATGTATGTAACATAATAAATACATACACTGTCTGTGCTCAACATCTACAGTTTTGCATCTATTCCTAGGAATGGTATTGTGGTTTCACCAGAATGGGTGGCTAAACATTTTTTGTGCAGTATTCAATGCTTGTACAGTCACTCAGAGAGTTCTGCCAAAAGTACTGTAAGTTAACTACCAACCAGGTTAATCAAACCTAATACGCAGCATATTGAATATTGCCTCACACTACAATTAGTAAACAGCACTTACATCAAGAAGACATAAGTTGTCCTCCTGACTGCACTTCTTTTGGTGATTCTGGGCAATATCCCATAACGTTTAGTCTTCCGGAGTGACATAATTATAGATACATAACTGGTTTTTTGGGCCTTAACTTTAAGGGACAGGGGGTTCAGCTGTCTACAAATTCTTCTAATGGTAGATTCCCTCTGTGGTGGAATCACGTTGCCCCAGAGACTTTCTCACTGTATCCCATTAGAGCTAAAGAAGTCAGTAAGAAAAATTAAATTGCCTCAAGTGTCAAGGAGAAATAGTGTAAAGAGGGGGGACTGGTAAACACAGAGGCAAGACACTTAAAATGTTTAGATTTTTACCAGCAGTTGCATCCTTAAAAATTATATGATTTCATCCAATTTAATAATTTTAGAGAATTTCCTATTATCTTTAGCTTTTTAAAAACTGTTGCCAATATATTTCTTTTGAAAACTGCTCAGTTTTACATATGAACACTTGCTTGATACACTTTTTGTTTTACAAAAAACTAAGAATAGTATTTTTTTTCTTTCTTCAGTCTCCCTCACTAGATAAAATCCTTTGCAGAAAGCTAGTGTGAAATCTAAAGAAGTGCTAAGTTGTCCAAGGTGCAGGCATTAAGGGCTTACGTGCAAAAGAGCTTGACACCTTTCCCCATGTCTCCTATATACAGTTTATTTGTACATGGCTTATCAAAAACTGAGCTTTCTGAAGGTGTTTGAAGTTGTACTACTGAAGACAGGCAATGGTTGACAGATTCTTTGCTTAGAGCGTGAGACAGCTTTCCAGCTGAGTGATCAAGGTATCTGATTCCAAAGTTAGCCTAGAATTCTCACCACCTCAGCAAAACACTTCAGCTTGATTCTTTACTATAAAGCAGGAGGTTTAATTCCATCCAGGAAATGCAGGAATATATACATACTGCCAGAGAATGCTCTAATTGCAAAGCTCTTCTGCAAAAAGCAGGCAGTAGCTTGTTCTCCCCTGCTGTGTGCTTTTTACACAAGACTTTTGACACTCATGTTCCTGGCTGTAGAGGCACAGAAATCAAGGAGAAAGGGGGTTTAGTGGTTACAGCTGTCTCTTTGCACTCTCTTTTTGCTGGCTTAGCAATTCTCAGTTTAGTCTACCCACTGTTGTAAGCCCCATTCTCCAGCATTCACCTGTCACCATTCACTTTGTATGAATTGTATTCTTGATCTCAGGCCACTACATTTGCTGTGCTGCCACCCTGGCTGCCATGGCAGGTAGACTCCTCAGGGGCCTTGTGCATTTGCGCTGTCACTATTTGTGTGTTTCTTGCTTTTTCACACCATCAGTTTTGCAGTTCACTGACCAGCTTCAACCCTATTGTATGGAAAGGTCGACACCTTAAAAACACCTGCAATATACAACTCTTGTAGCAGTGATCAAGCAGATGATGAAGCAGAGAAGAGAGAAACTATTAACACATCAAGTAAATGATATGATGATGCAGGAACTAGAGATGTCATAGAATGCTGGAAAACTTAAAGGGGATGAGGTTCCTCCTCCCTCTCCTTCCCTCCAGGTACTAATAATGAGAAAACTTCACTTGGATCTCACAATTTTCTTAGACACGAAAATCAAACAGCCGTGGGATACAAATCTGCATGAAGCCAAGATCCTTTAGTTTCCTGTACTCTGACTACTACTTGAATAACCCCATTCCCAATAATACTTTCATATCAGAATATCAGAAGCATCCACCACACAGCCATAAGGAATAATTGTCAACAGATAATTTATGGGAAAGATTTTGATTCTCTCTGCTCACACATTGTCAATTCACAGCCAGATTCCTACTAAGGAAATTACTCACCAGGTATTTTTCACTCTTTAAGAGTGTACAGGAAATTCACACATTCACAATCTAAGAGATTAAATGTTTTTTTCTGTTATCCCACAGTTAACTTCAGTGGCTCTTTTGGATAGAACAAAGTTATTCCTGATGCAACATGCTTTCACAGTGGGTATACAAAGTTTCCAAACTTGCACTGAATGACTTGAAAATGCCACACTGAATAATTTCTTTCTTTCTTTCTTTCTATCTTAAGCCTAGTGAAGCAGGATGTTCTTGCATACAGCTGTAAGGATGATGGCCAACACTAGTATCTTTGTGTTCTGGCCCCTTAAAAACAGGTGTTCTATAAAGACACATGCAATTTATAATTCCAGAGATTATCAGAGTGATCAGAAAGAAACAAATGTTGAGGAAAATTGTAGCTTATGTAACAATAGCTTTAGTTTTCTCTCTGGAAGAAAAAGAGATAGACATTCTTGAATGCAGGAATAAGATCAGAACAGAATTTTTGACAGCAAAAACTGAAAGAATGTTACTTGGTTGCCACAGGAGAAAGAGAAACAGAGATAAAGACAAAGAAAGAGAGAAAGATAGAAAGAAAGAAAGAAAGAAAGAGAGAGAGAAAAGACAAGAAAGAAAGAAAGAAACTTGTTTACAAATAAACTGAAATTTTAATTTCAGCCTTGAGTGGAAAGCACAAATTCAGTAAAGAATGATGCTTCATTGTTGCCTTGCTTTAGTCATGAATGTGTGTACAAATTGTATACTCTGCCTCAGATTCATATGGAATACCTTACTTTGATTTTTTCACCCATGAAAATAAATACAAACTGAAAAGAAATATAATGTTTATTTTCAGTACTTACTTTTTTTCACCTTTATACAGTAATTGATACCACATAGAAACTCATCACTTTATCCATGCAAAGACAGGAAACAAGGCCTTAAAGCCCACTGTATTGAATTTTCTAAAAGACACCAGGGTAACAGGATGATTTTTCATTTAAGTGGAGTAGTATAAAAAATTAAGGAATTACTCAACCCACTGAGGTATTGTCCATGCAGAGTAACAGTTGCCTGTAATGTTTTGTTTAAAGCTGCATCTGCAAATACTTTCAGACATTCAAAATATAACTCCTTTTTCAATTATTTAAATTGAAGTAGGATATGCAGTGCCATGCAGAGGAAATCACGGTTCTGCCTATAAGATATCTACAAAATCAACAATATAAGGTTCCTCTGACAGTGAATTACATTTCACTGGTGAAGTTATTACTGTTACTGTGAATGACTAAACAGACTCATTAGTGCATAATATGATAATCATTCACAATGCTCATGCAGGAGGTTGAGGAAAACCAGAAGCCTGCTAGTTGATGTGCTACTCTCAGAGATCAGAGACCAACATCCAGCTCTGCTCTGCCACAGATTCAGATATGGGAAGTCACTTAATCTCTCTGCATGTATCTAGTGCCCATCTGAAAAGGGTCAGGCATTGGTTCAGACTATGAAGGTAGTGACTCTAACCAATTCATCTGAACATTGCTTAGGACCAGCTTTCTCTGTTTACTTAGGAGCAAATTAGTTGAAATACTACCCAACTGGGCCATGGAAAGTGCAAACAATTAAGCAGTTGATCATCATTTCTAGTGCTTCAAACAATTTTCTGGCTTGCTTATTTGGTACTACCAGCACAGATCTCTGTGTTTCAGTCCCTGTATGTACAACATGGATACATTTCTACAGTGGAATTGTGGCATTAAATACAAGAGGGACAATGAAGCCACCAGGTATTAGACATACTGGTGTACGGGTCCATATGAATTACTCAGATCATTAGTCTTTGAGTTACCTTCACAAACACACTACCACCACACTTTGCTCTCCCTATCCCTGTAACATCCTACAACCAAAGCAGAATTGGGAGAGCATATAGGCAGCACATTGACTATGAGCAGAGCCTGGAAACACATGAGTAACACCTTTTTCAATATGCATGCTGTGAACCACCTATGGTCTGTAAACAACCTGTGGTAAACCAACAAGAGCGGAAATGTGACTAAGTACTACTCCTTAATGTCAGGTTACTACTGAAAGAAGTGTTTGTGGCATTTTTTTTTTCCCAAGCCTTCCTCCAAAGTTGTTAGGGTTACCATATTTTGTGGAAAGAAAGACAGCAGGTCTTTGATAACCAAGTGGCTTACTGAGAGAATAGAGTAGAACCTGGTTTCCATACCTCTTTTATCAATTTACAACCACTGCTACAGGAAAAAAAAAGATGTCTGTTTTCTATATCAGGCATCCTTCACCCATAAATTGTTCCAAACCTAAACTCCATAAACAAAAAATACGAAAAGTACAATGGTGGAACTTCATACTTATGAGCTTAAAGTAAAAGGTTTGAACCCCACCGTATTTATGCCCTTGTTTGGTGGCCCTAGGGTAAAATTCTGCCAAGGAAAGTGCTGGATCCCTCAGTAGAGAAGTGGCTCCTTTCACTAAAAGCCCTCACCTCAGCACTGCTGGAAAAGCCCAGTTCCTTCTTGAGATCAGCTATACAACACTGAGGTCATCTTAGCTCTCCATCTAAAATAACACAGGAATAACAGTACTACTGTAACTCATAAGGGCAGCAGAAACAACAGACACTGTGAAGCATCCAGATGCTATGTGATCCTATAGAGAAAGGAGGAGAATAAACTTTGGCCTTTGTTGTCAAAAAACTAGAGGGGAACAGAACTGTTGGGGTTTTTTGTTTGTTTGTGGGTTTTGTTTTGTTTGTTTGTTTGTTTTTAAACAAAGAATAAATGTTTTTCCAAGTTCTTAGGAAACAAAGCAAAGGAAAACAAGGACAGTCTTTCCAATGTCACAGCTAGTCTAGCTCGAACTTGGTAAAATTGTCACCTTGTGTAAAAATCAACTGTGTCTTCTCTCTACTAGAGTTTCACAATGAAGCACATCATGTGAGCAGTGACCTCACTGAAAAACACTGTTTTTGACAGTTCAATATATATTCAGTTTTAAGTATCTTCTTATTTTTCATCTATTTTTTCTTTTTTTTTTTTTTTTTTTTTTTTTGTTTTTTTTTTTTTTTTTTTTTTTTTTTTTTTTTTTTTTTGTGGGGGGAGACACATATTTACAAATAAAATCGAGCTGAAGATGACTAACTGGAGACAAGAGTCAGGTGAACTCAGCTGATTTTGTGGAGAAACAATCCCTTTATGCGTGTCACAGAATGACTAAAAAATACCACTAGTCTTATAGCTCAAATATAGCTTCTCAGCATGTCTTTCTGCCTGTGCACACTAATGTAGCAGACCCAATTTTTTTCATGCCAGAAGCCCATAATTTACCCAACAGCTATTTTCAAATTTTCTGCATGGGATGAAGAAGGGCCATTGAAATCATGAGTTAACCACTGGAGGGGAAAACAAAACAAAACAATAACAACAACAAAAAGGATGGAAGGTTTTTTCAGAATTTTACACTGAACAATAAATATTTGGGAGAAATTATTTTTAAATACTTTACAATTAGCATCTTACACAGTTTTCATTTTATATGCTGTGCCACTGATTAGATATAACTTCACTGAAATAAAATCAAACCAGAAATTTAGCGCATTGTAAAAGACCTCCTGATTCTCACAGGAAATTATCCAATGTTTTCATCATATTTGATGTCCAAGATTATTTTGTCATTCAATATAGGACAACCTTGGCTATCAGTTAACAGGAACTTATCTGCTTAATAAACCTGAGAGAAGGCACACAAAAGAATAGAATATACATAATAGCTATTAACTATGACTAAATCACACATGGCACAACTTTAAGAAAGAATGCTTGTTTTCTATAATCTTTCATTATGACTGAGGGGGTGTTATTTCTCCTTTAGTGTCAGGAAAACTGGCACACAAAGACTTTGTCACTATGAAGTGTATAAATCTAAATGAAGTTTTCTGATGCAGTGAGATTTCAAGCTATGAAAAAAAAAATGGAAAAAACAACCAACTAACAGAGTGAAAATTAAAACCTAGACCTGTTTAGTGGGTTGTCCTTAGCTGGACACAAGTGACCACCCAGCTCCTCTATCACTCCTCTTCCCAGCCAAAAAGGAAGAGAGAGAATAAGATGGAAAATTACTTCTGGCTTGGGATAAGGCAGTTTACTAAAGCAAAAAATGCAAAGTTTGCACATGCAAAAGAGAAATAAAAAATAACAAGGTTTATTCTCTACTTCCCATCAGCAGTGATGTCTGGCCATGTCCCAAGAGGCAGGGCTTCAGTGCACATAATGGTTTCTTAGCAGGCAGCCACAGGAAACTATAAATGCCCACCTTCCTGCTCCTTTCCTTAGCTTTTATATCCAAGGTGATGTCATATGGTATGGAAAATCCCTTTGGTTACTTTAGGTCAGCTGGCCTGATTGTGTTCCCTCCCAGAATCTTGCCCTCAGCTGGGGAAGGAATGTCACAGTATTGTTGCTGTGCTCAAGCAGCAGCCAAAACACTGGTGTGTTATCGACAGCCTTCTAGTTACCAATGTAAAGCACATCGCTGTCCAGAATGCTATGGGGAAATGAACTCCATCTCACCCAGACCCAATACAACCTGCAAAGAAAATGAGGAATGTAACTTTTGGCAGTATGTGAGAGAAGACACCTAGAAAGAAGAAGATACCTGGCTGCACCACCAATTCTAGCCTTGCAAAGGCAGATATCACTTCTCAGTTTCATCATGATAAACACAAGAGTATGCAACCGCATAAATGTGATTGAGACATAAAATACTCAACAAGAAGGGAAGTAATCCTCTGCTTTGTGAAAGGAAGGATTAAACCATTTCTCTTCCCATTACTCCACATTATCAGTCCTGTGTGAAGAAGAGCACTTGAGTATCCCATGGACTATATTTATGAAGGGAAAATAAGTCTTTCAGATGTCATCCCAAATACAGAAGGAGAAAAAGGGCAGGCAGTATGTGACCTGGTTTCTGAGTGTAGAATGGGGGATAATAATTCAGACACCTCAGTCTTCACAATCCACATTGTTATAGCTGAAGATATGATTTCTGATATTTCAACTTTTGGTACAGCTTCTATGAGCCAAGTGAGATCCAAAAGAGTCCCAGTGTATCTATTATAATCTCAAAGGTGCAAGCTCCAGAAGGGGACACGGCATTATCTGACAGAGCTGCAGAAGCTTGTTTTCAAGAAGTGTGTATAATGTAACCATTTTCCTGCATTCTATTATCAAAATGGAAGATTTTTCAAGCCTTCAACAGAAAGAGAAGGGAGGTGTTTATTACATCTGAGAGAGAAAAACACTTTTCTATTGTTCTGTATACTTTTATGCATGTATTGCCCAAAAATCGAAGTGAGAAAATACAAACTATGTAAGACAAAGTATAACCAATATAACCTGTTTCCCTTCCCTAGGATTTATTGTCAATACTATACAAAATTGAAGCAGGTACAGAAATGAAGTTAATTTTAAAAATGCTATATTTAAAGTAAGGCAGCTATAACCACTGCTAACACAGCAGTATGTCACCACATACACAAGCTGATTTCAAGAAATATAACTCCACTGATTCTATGGCTCAAGTGAGTGAGTTATCACATTATTATGGGTCCAAACTCTCCTCTTTGTAAAGAGAGTATTTTCTAAATTCTACATTCAGTTCCATGCATACATAAAAATTAAATAGTTTAACAACTGTTTGCATGACTAAAGTCTAAGAAGTAACCTACATGTAGTTTAACATTGCAGACAAAACGGCATTGTGCTCTATGGTGAGCTTGCCACCGGCTGCTGCAAGAGAGGAGCCCCGAAGAAGAGATACAAGGACTCCCTCAAACAACACCTCAGCCTTGGCCATATTGACCACCATCAATGGTCCGCTCTGGCCTCCAATCGGGAGACTTGGAGGCACACCATCTATAACGCTGCTGCTTCCTTTGAGAGCGCACGCAGGATCAGTCTGGAAGAAAAAAGACAGCACAGAAAGAACCGTGCCTCGCCAATACAGCCTGTGGAGACTTTCCACTGTGCCTTTTGCGACCGGACTTGCCTATCGTGCATTGGCCTTTTTAGCCACCAGCGCGCTTGTAGCAAATGTGGGTAGAGCCCTTCTCAAATCTTCGTTCGCGAAGCCCAGCCATGATGACAAAATGGCATTGCAGTCAGTATGCTTAAAATTACTGTTTTGAATGACCTACACCTTGATAGTGGTTAAAACCCTCTTGCAGAGTGAAAACAGACATTTTCCATGAAAAGAAGAGGTTTAGCCACAACATTTTAAAAAATTTCATTCTTATACAAACCTCACATTTTGGCATGCTTAGTTATGCATATGAAAATATGGAGCTTTTTTTTTTCCAGTTTGCTCTTCAAGAGTGGCATAGTTATAGGTTTAAGTTCTGCTCCTAGATCAACAAAACTTGCTTTACCATTACTACTTTATTCCTACAATTATTCTAACCTCAAATTTCCTCTCAGCAGTGTGACTTTTTATTAGCCTTTTGAAAACATTGGGTCAGAAAATTCAAACTATAAAGCAGCCATTACTTGGTTATTGATGTTAACCCTCTGATAGGTCTGGGGAAGTCAGGTACATTACATCTGGGCCTTGTGACATTTTTTTCCTTTTCATTTCAGCAAGCATTAACATCAGAGACATAAAGCTAATCCTTTCAGCTTCTAATCAGTGTTGTGGACACTTTTATTTCAGCAACTGAGCCTCTCTCCAGGTATTGAGAATTTCAAGTTGAAATGTTAATGATTATAAAAATGTCACAGAGATGACATAGTGCCCCTTTCTGCTGCCTACAGTTTTGCCAGAAACCAAAGTTACTGGACATAGCATTTGTTCATGCTGGTGAAGCACAACATTACTGCAACCATCTTACATGCATAAATTGACTTTATAAAAGAAATTATCTTAAAGTACTACTACAAATAGTCAGTACAGATCTGTCTGCTCTGGTCAGTGCCCTCTTTACTGATCCTCCAGAAAGTGTGAGATGGTCTTTCTGGTATTCAAGGATCTCACGTTACCCATGTCCTTCCAGGGTGAGCCTCCCTGATGCCAGTGAGAGTCTCAGACTTCAAGACTAGACTTTTCCTATGGTGTTATTTTTACCTCCTCTTGAAGATATATTTGTTGTCCACCAGACAGACCCCACAGAGAAGGCAGAGTGGAAAAAAGAGCTATTTTCTGACTGAACATGTTGAAAGTCAGAATTTATTCTTAAATGATCAAGCTTGACTCTGCTTTCTGTTCTTCATCTCTTGTGACACAACAGCATGAAAGAAAAGGGAAGAAGCTGCTTTCAATTGCTTTTTGAGCTCCATGGAGCTGTTAGGGATCATGCTTTAAACCTCTTCCTCAAAAAAAAAAAAAAACCAAAACCAAAAAAACAAACAAAAAACAAAACCCAAGCAAAAACAACCTTCCCTTGGTATGCTGCAGGATTTTCATATAAGACCCAAATGAGCTCAGACTCCAAAAAGAATATTAAATCTTATGGTGATTCAAAAATCCCAAGAATTTACAAAACTCATAAGACTTAATACTGAAAAAATTAAAATTGTTGTCCATTAAAGAAATGCACTAAAGAACTTAAAACCTTTTTTTTTCTTTTAGCAGAGAATAAGCCCTCTCTTCCACCTATAAGACAACTTTGACTCAGGGTGAAGAGAAAGACATCTAGGCATGCCTGAGATACCTAAATGAGGCAGAGTTCCTTCTCATAAAGGCACAGCCACTACCAGAAAGAGTATCAAAATAAGAGTATCAAAATAAAAAGTGGTCAAGATTTCTAAAACCATTAACAAATTTCAACAGGTTACCATATTTAGACACTGGTCAAATCTGCTTTCTTGCATTAAGTCCAGAATACTTCAATACGACTGGAATATTTTGACCACCTTGTCTGACAGCATATATCCAAAACAAATTATTTTTCAAAATTAATGCAGAACTATGAAGATCCCCAGAACCATTATAAAGTCTAGCATTTTCATCTGTATCTGTGGTGCTAAAATATTTTTAAAAGGTTTTATTAATCACGTCTGCAGTCAAAATCAGCAGAAAAATTACTTATTACAATTCTAATGCAAATTAATTGAGGTAACATCTGCAAAGGCTTGTTAAGATGATTTATATCTATCTCGGGCAGTGATAAGTAACACCAATATTCTTCCATGACACTAATATATATTAAATCACCATGCATCAATATACAGTCTGAAAGTATGTACAGCAAAAGCTGAAAAACTAGTGAGTGATATCTGCCATATCACAGCTCATTTTGATATGCCAAGATAGGTTAAACTCCTAAAAGAGACCTCATGTGTCAAAGTTTATAAACTTCTAAAGTATATGACAGCACTAATTGATACACTTCTAAACAATCAAGTCCTTTTCATATCATTGATTTTTTTATCTGAATAAGTGGGGTTGAAACTCATTATTTCTGGAAGGGAAAGTCAGGTAAAATTCTATTAAAATCAATGGGTACTGGTGTTTCACCCCCTTCCACTCTACACTATACATACCCTATAGCAGAAACTGTCTTAATTTTGCCTATTTTTCTCTTTCTAGATGGGTGTGTTGTTTTTTTTAGTCACCAAATTTGGACTTCCGCATAATTTACGTGCAAAGAATTGTGAGTTCTCAACAGAATATTCATTTTTTATTTCCAAGCCTTCCTTGCAGTAATTGCAAATGAATGTGGGTGCACAAATCAGATTCATATTGATTCTGCCTGGTGACATTTGTCATTGGCAACAGCATGCTGTGGACTTATTCACAAGTTCCTCTCTAAGCAGAGGCAGGGCTGGTTTTACAAACCTCCCCAGCAACACACAAGACACACAGGCTGGATCTTTCTGGATTCATGCTTGAATTTTTGACTTTTATTGAATTGTCACTATTCTGACTAAAGACAGATCTTGTATTTTTCCAAGATAAATACTGTTGGATAGCTTTTTTTTCTGCCAGCACCTTGTTCCTCCCCTCATGAAATAGTCTATTTCAATTAGGTAAATATATGCATATAAGAACCAATTTTGTCCTCAAAGCATTTTGAGGATATTATTTACAGTCTTTCTTTGTTCTGACCTATGAATTCCAGCCTTTTAGTAGATTAGCCTTTTTGTGATTAATTTGAAATTCCAGTATTTACATTTGGTTTATTCTTCTCTAAATAAGGAAAATATTCCTCAACAATCACTATTGACTGAAGTTGCCAAAATAATGTTTACTTTCTCATATTTGCAGTTAAATTAAAAGTCAGTACTAACACAAACGATAGTTTGCCAATAAATGCAAACTACTTTGGCCTTTCCTGGGTCCTTCTAAGACAGCTGACTCCTAAAATAAATGACAGTAGCATTTTCAAAGCTGCTAAATTATTCCAATTCTACTGAAGCAGATACTGTCTGGCATGAAGGCTCCTAGAACAGGTGAATCTGAACAGACAGGAGTAACTGAGTGAGCAGAATTCACTGTTAAAACTGTGATAAAGAGCTTAAGATAAGAGGAAAGATTTATTTTGAAATAGAAGCTTACACTAGCAGATCACGTTAATTTACTTCACCATGTAGTAAGCAGAAAAGCGTGTAAAAGGTGTGTAGACAGATTGGACTCATAGATCAATATTCTGTTGATCTCTGGCCACAGAACAATTAATCTCTCCAGTGCAGGACAAAAGTAAAGGGGAATTTAATGTCAAATCAGTTAACCACAATCTGAAATTGAAAAAGCATGCAGTATTGATAACGATGGTTAGCACAAGTTCCTTCTATTAAGTGATATCGTCCAGTACATTCATTGGAATGTATTAATTACACAGTTGCAGTCAGCTTGATCTCCTAGGCTAAAGCCATAACAATGAATTGCAGCAGTGTCTCCACCATTTTGTTTAGAACTATCTACCATAAACTTTCTTTATCTACGCAGCTTGCATTTTGGAGGGAACACAACTGGAAAATAAATGTAGGCACAATACCATCATTATGTTAATATACTTGGAAGTTCCATTTGGAAACCATTTTTATGTATCAGGTCTCTAGACAAGAATCAGACAATCAGTACACTTTAAGACACATGCAGATTCAGTGTTAAAAAAAAAAAAAAAAACAAAAAAAAAACACCCCCCCCCAAAAAAAAAAAAAAAAAACCAAACCAAACCAAACCAAAAACCCCCCAAAAAAAAAAAAAAACAAACAAAAAACCAAACAAACAAAAAAACCCAAAACCAAACCAAACAAACAAACAAAAAAAAACCCCAAAAATAAACCCCAAACATTAAGCTCTACCAAGAACAGGGTATTTTTGGAGGAACAGATACAGACACAGCATACATATTAAATTCATAATGGCAACTATTAAAAACACACTATACAATGATACTAAAAGAATAACTTCATGAAATTACAGTATATTTCAAAGACTGAAATTCTTACTTCTGGGTATCCCCTCAAGTAGTTGAAAATTTATCCCTCATGTTAAGGAGGACATACCTCACTACTTCTGTCCTGATTCTTTGTAGATTTACCATGAGTTGCTCACATGAATAGTTCAATTTTTTTTTTTTTAACTGTTCCACACCAGAGCACAAAACCAAGCCTTTTGGGTATTCCTCATGAAACAGGGGGAGATGAACAGACCCACTGGCTATCTTGAACTGTAATTTATTCCACTTAATTTCAAGTATCACTGAGGTTCCAATACCACCATGGGACACTGCATTGCCTCCCCACACAGCTATAAATCAGATCTCAAGGCATCAGCTCAGTGCGAGGGAGACCATCACTAGCGTCACATGTACTTGAATGAAACTGGAATAGACTACCTTTCACTATATCACAACCACTGCTTTAAAACTAAAAGAGGTACTATAAAAACTCATGAGGTGGGACACCTTAGTAGATGTCTTATATTAATTGTTTCAGACAGGGTAGGAATTCAGGAATAATTTTGCATCAGTTAAATGCATTTGTTTTGAAACTTCTTCAGCTGCATCGCTTATATCAGTCATTAAAGATTAATGAGACATTCTTAACCCACCGTAACTTATTGTTTTTATCTATAATCCACCTTGAGGTATAAATGTGAACCAGAGCTACAAATAGTTGAAATGTTTAGTGGAAGACCAGCAAAAAAAAAAAAAGACAGCAGACAATTTAAATATATAAAGTGGCAATTTAGAAATACTTTTTAATGGACAACTCTTTCAATGCAAATAAAATATTCACAAGACAAAAACAAACTGCTTCTGCTATTAAATACAATATATACATATATGTAGCTTCACTAGGAGAGGTAAAGACTTGTTGAGCCTTCATCATGATCTGTCATTACCAACTGTATTAAAAATTAATTATGTCATTTTAAGATACAAATTTTGGCAAAACTCTCCTTGAATAAATCACTGCACTAGAAATCAGGGAAGAACTATTTAATCAGGGCCTCTGGTCCAAATGTAGGTAAAATCCCAAATTAGTAATTTCTAAACTGAAGCATAATAATAAAGCAAAAAAAAATTAATTACTACTGAAACTAAATTAATGCTATTGAGTACCTGCAAGACATGAACATTCTTAAGTGTATCTTGCTATTACAGTGATAACAGGAGCCTATACCCACTTCAGAGGTACTCACAGATCAGCCCTGCAGGGCTCCTTTTTTTTTCCCCCGGTAGCCTCAGAATGTCAAAGGAGGCATGAAATTATGAATACCTCCTCCAAGGTGTCAGAGCAAATGTTTCTAGGGGGTTTCTAGAATCAGTGACATTAGAGAAGTAATCAGGTTACTCTGCCAGCTCTTAGCAGAGAGCAATGCCAAAAAAGCCCTCTTTTACGCCAACTCTTGGTGTAGTCAGTGGTGATTAACTCATCAGTGGATACAGGCAATGTAGTCTTTAAAATAGCTACACCCATAGCTCTGTCAAGGGGAGTTTTGAGTGGAATGCACACAGGGGGTAATCTGGTCACAGGAGAAACAGACAGAGCAAACAGTTCAAATAAAAACTCATCTTCAACATTTACTTTTTAGACTAAATCTCATTGTTTATATTCCAAGTGTTTTCCTTTGATGTCACAATTTCAGCTGGAGACATCAGAAAACACACGGATGGTTCCAATGTTCAATAAAACTAAGTGACGGACAGTAGCTTTCTAGTATCTGAACTGTGTATCAAACTATTAAATATTTGGTGTTACCTTCTCTGATGCTGTAAAGCTGAGTAGCTCTTTTTAATCCCATAGAGTTGCACCCGCTCAGACCTGTAAAACAATCTAACCTCCTTCAGTGGTGAGAGTTTGCCTGCAAACCACTCAGGTCAGAAGCACTTGTCTGTGTTTTCTTAGTTTCTACCTTTAAATGGCTGCACTTTGCCCTTTTAGCCAGAGGGAGTTAACAAGTGAACTCAGAGCAAGATATTATTTTTGATTATGAATAATGTTTATGTCCCATCAGTCCAGAAATACTTCCTTTCACACTAATGAGCCATTAAAATCTGTGTTAGAGAATTGCTAATATTTCAAGAGGTTAACATGTAGCTCATCCAATTCTAACACTTCCATGGCAGAAGTGGGAATTTGGGAACAGAGCATATTTTATTGAAAAGAAAAGGAAATACACATGGAAAGAGAAACCCATTGTCAAGACTTGGGAGTGCCTGTGTTATTTCAGATATTTATACTGGAATAAAAGCTTTCACTCTGACCCCATTCTTTCCACTGTTTTCCCCTGCGATGACATCAGTCTTTTGACATGATTACTGTCTTAAAAATGCACAGTAGCATAAGGTCAAAGATGGGACAGAGAAGCCAACGTTAATAGCAGTGAGCCATCACAACAGCACCTTACAAGAGGCATCTGCTGTGTATCTGCCAGGCAGTAAGCATGGACGGGGGGGGCCCACTTTGGTAGAATTGGAAAAGCCCAGGTCACCAAGTGATGCATGGTAGACATAGGTGATGAAGCTGGTGCTCAGACATTAATTTGAGTCTTAACCACCCTTCAGATAAATCTTTCTAGTGCAAACAAGAAGCTCAGAGGGGTTATACAGTGCCACAAGCAGAATGCATACGCCCTCAGCAATTATAGCAGTACACAGTGCAAAAACCAAATCCTCTGTGGAGATAAAGGTGGAATGTGTCTTTGTTTTCAGCAAGAAAAAGAGGGGGGTTTTGGTCTTGTATCCTCCCCTTGTGTTAAAACCTGTTTGTGCCCTTGGTGACCTCAGCAGACATAGTTATCAATAGCCAGTGAAAAAACAGCCTCCAGGTCACAACACCACACATAAAGTCATATGCACTGAAATCTACTTTCTCAGTTGCAATCATTCCTGTTTCAGCTCCATTCTTTGAGATGGAACTTTATGTTCTAGTCCATCTGTGAAACTGACTGACGTTATTCACAATGTACAAAAGAGTGCAGGATACCCAGCCATGCTGCACATAGTATAAGAAAATCCAAAGTCAAATAGGCTTGCCAATAGCTCTCCATTCTCTACAGTAAACTGTCAGCACCACTTCTCTGCAGCAAGTGACAGCAACAGGAAATGATGGGATGCTGTCTGCTCTGTGCACTGCTGGGACTCAATAAAACAGTGCTTCCTTTGTGGTACCAGAGAAGCTACCTAGACCTCAGAGATGAATTCTCTAAAGAACTTGAAAAATATTAGCAGCCTCTTGCTGAAACATTTGGCAAAACACTTAAAAAAATAATTTAGTGATCTCCTCCTGCTTGTAGCTGATATACAGTTTGGTGAGCTCTGGATCTACAGAAGCATCTGTACATTTCCTGACACTGCTATTCTAGTTTGGCAGTTTCACTGCCACAATGTAACAAAACACATGCTGAATAGGAAAATTGACCACGACTGTTATGGAGATTGCTTCATTATACACTATATTCCCACATAAATTTTCATCTCACAAATTATCCCTTAGCAGATCATGGTTTTTGCAGTGATCCAGTCATTCCTCGAAGTCCTCTATACAATCATTTCCAGTAATCTATTTTGAAAGGCAATTAGGGATGTTCAAAATAGGAATGGTTTTGGCTGGCTGGTAAGTGCACTGTTTCCATTCCCAAACCACCTGAGTTCAAGTCATTGCAGGCACTCATGAGAAAAAATATGCATCTTTAACTTCTCAAAACTTTTATGGCAGAGCCTGACTTATGCAGAAGAAACACAAATCTCTTTATGTTGCAGAATAGAGAGGGAAAAGCATCAGTTCAGAAGCCTCTGCAGGTACTGTCCATATGGGCATGGCAGTGAACAGTGAGGTAGAAAGAAACATCTGTTTTGCTGCCACCTCTCAGTTTCTACACATAAGGAGAAGCAAAGAGGAGCAAATAGATCAAAAGTCCCAGAAACTCACAAAGAAAGGATGAGAAGATTTATCTCAGAGGAAAAGAAACAAGAGGAGTTATAAACAACCCATACAATCAAAGTGGGTAAAAGAGGGTAGATTACATTTTCTGTTAGGAGGAGTGTAAATGAACCTGTGAAGACCACATCTTTTCATGTTGTTCTCAAGGCCACCTGAGAGAATCAAGCAGAATAACCTTCAGAATACCCTTTTGGCCCATGTGCAGGACATGGTAACAGCACACTGCTCTTGCCTCTGCCTTCAAGTAAACTCACATGTTTCTGCAAAGGTCCTAGCAAAGGGATATTAAATGAATGCACATTGATATCAGAAGTGGCCCTTTCCAATAGCTGCCCAGTTCCTCTGACTACATTATTTTGCTGCTAAACAGCTCTAGTGAATCTTTGCCAAAACAATGAAAAGAANTTTTTTAATATATATTTTATTAAAGACAAAAAAGACTACTTTGTATGCAGAAACACCTTCTGTTTCTCACTTTCTTCAGAGAGATTTTCCACAAATCAAGCAGGAATTTCAACCATTTCTTATCAGTAACGGGAGCTGACTGAATCATTCAAAGAACATCTGTTTTAAAAATACCATAAATCATATTGTAGACTTCAGTGAAGAAAAAGTATTAAAAAATCAGTTACAGTTGGATGACTAAGAGATTATAGAGCTAGGGAGAAAGTTACACGGAGAAACAACTGGCTGTGGTTTAATACTGTAGCTAATTTTGCCAAACCAACCAGCTATTTTGTTTGACACACACTTTACTAGTTACAGTTTCCTCAGTATTTAGAAGCTGAATATAGGTCTGATAAGAATCAAATAACTATTTAAGTATAGTTCACTCTAAATGGCATTAGGGTTGAAAGACTGTGAACTTCAATGTGACTGCAACAATGACAAATCATGTAACTATCTGCTCCTTATTGCGTAAAGATTCAGATGCTATTCTTGCTCTAGACTTCAAAAATTTTAGGAAAACAGAGCCAAAAAAAACTTGAAAAATTTGAGATAAGGAGCGGACAAAAAAGTATCCTGGGTTAATCTGCCTAGAATATTTTAAAAAAGACAAATGCAGTGAGCTGGTAGCAGCTTACAGTGTAACTCCATATGCATGAACATGGTATAATGGTACCAATTGTTAGTAAAGTGCAAATCTGTATGTATTATCTTCAGGCTGCAGTTAAGGAAATTTAACTATTCAGAATATATTGGAACTCCAAGAGTGGCTTTTACTGAAATATAAGCATTGAAACCCTCTTACCATATTGCATTTGATGTGGCTTAGAATGTCTAAAGTAGTTTCTCTGTGATTCCAGAAAATGTAATAAAGACTCACAGCTGCTTCAAGCCCAGACACCTCCATGTGCTCACCCACCTCACCTACTGGGACTGTTGTAGAAGAGGCTGGGTCTGTATTTGATGTATTGGCAGAAAATACTCCAATTTACAAAAAGTCATGACATGTTTATCAGAAGCATGTAACAAGCAGACTTGAAAGGCATGTGGTAAATGCGCAATCATTACACATTAAATAAGTAAAGTCAGAACAAGCTGTATGATCACCTATTCCAACTTTCTCTATAGCACTTTCTATAATTCTTCCTCCCATTATTTACCTGAAATAAAGCATACAGACTCTCAATATCCAAAGAGATCAAGAACCCACCACTCCTCATGGCAGTTTTTCCCACACATTCACTGCTTTTGTGTTCAGAAACTCAGACCTTTAAACAAAGCTGGCTTTCTCTCACAGCCTCTGGCTCTTGCCTCTTCCCTGCAACACTGATACACACTAAAGGTGTCTCCCTGTCACTGTTTCAAAACTGTGAGTAACATTCTGTCATCACCTGCTTAACTCCTGCAGCCTGTCTGAAATTGCAATTTAACAGCAAGCACAGGTGTTCGATTTTAGTCAAGAGCAAGCCACAGCGAGGCAGACATTCAGAGCTATGACCTTATGAACCATCAGACATCTCTGAGGGAAGGAACTCTGTGACCTCAAGCTGTGACCCCCGTGTCACAGGCTGTGCCTTCAGCAACCAACAAGCTGTGTTCACTCCTATAGACACCCCTTGATTTTGTTGAAGAACAACCATCCAGGTTTCAAGGCATCATCATTCACTAGCTCACTATCAGAAACAGTATGTATGAGATAAATGTCTCGTTGGGCAGCACTGCTACTTGGAATATGTAATTTTGTCAAATATTTCTGTTTTTCATGGAAAAGATACCAACAAGGAACCTGAAGAGACAATGGCAACTGTACTGGACTGCAGAGAAACATTGAAAATGTTATATAGAGTCTGAATCGATCTACCTTCAAATAATTTTTATTCTCCTAGTTCTCTAATATTTATGACAAAGCACCATTGATTTATATTGGTTTTATGTCTGGACACTCCAGGTATTCCATTCTACTGTAATTCCTACTTCTTATGCTTTTTTTTTTTTTTTAATATTAACTATTTTCTAATAATGCATACAAAACAGGTGTTTCTAGTATACAAAATTCAGCAAATAACTACATTTGGAAACGGGGGAGGGGAGAAGAGGCGAAAGACCCACCTAGAGGCACAGGGAATGGGGAAAAAAATGTTCAGTTGTGTATAAATCTAAAAAAATAAACCAAAGTTAAACAGCACTTACATGTTTGCAAACTTCCGATAACATTTTAGATAAAAAAGGTTAATAGATTCAATTGCAGTCAAGTTTTTAATTCTTTTGGGTTTTTTAGGTGGCTTGTCTGTCAGAGAGAGGCAGGTGTAATCTGAAACTATTACACTCAGTTTGAGATGCATTTAAACAAACAAAACAAGGGGGGTTGATGTTTTTTTCTGTGTGGTTAACAGTATTTTAATAACACAGCTTTTCTTTTCATACGATGTATCATGATCTCTTAACAGGCATAAATAGTCAAGGTCTCTTGCAGTCGCTAAGCAAACAGATCTGACTGAAGAGATATATCACAGCTTTCCTAAACACAGCCCAAGACCATGGTGTTGGACATACCATACTCAGTTGTATTGATGGATTAGCATAATATTCGTATGTGTCTTATCAATAACTTTTTAGAAAAATTCAGCATCCACAAATATTAGAAGATTCTTTTGTATTTTTGTACTAGTAATAATTGTTAAAAAACTTCTCCCAGCAACAAAGAAACAGAAACATAATTTGCTGACATTAATGGCATCAACTACCCTTTTTCACATTCTTCATAAGGTTTTTCCTGATAAAGTATTATGAGTCATTGCTTTATAGCAGGAGAGAGAGACCAGGATGCCATACCACTGCAGGCACACAATGAATTTACCACTACATCAGTTCTGCATCAAATAAAGCCATAATAAATTAGGGGAAAAGGGGAACCAAACACAAAACACACACGTATTTGGAATGCTAACTTGTGAGAGAGAAATGCCAAGCCTTTAATTCAATTCACTGCTGCACTACTAGTCAGTTGCCTGAATCAGCACTGTTCTGTGGAACTCATAATTGACAAATACTTGAGATTAAGAATTTCTACTGAAACTGGACAGCAGAAAGCTTCAGGCATGTGCCATGCTGTACAACTTGAAGCTTTTATTTCTGCCAGCAGTAGCTCAACATTTTTTGGCAACGACTAAATTCAGTTTGCCATTTTCCCTAAAGAAAAAAGATTGGAGCCAAACAAGGATCAGAGAAGTGAGGGAAGGAGAACAAGAGAGAAGGGATGAAGTTGAGACAGTAACCTGGAGAGCCAGACTCACTGCTTTGGATGTGAAAAAGCAAATGGACATGGTGATACCAGAAACTTTTCCTTTTGGGAAGCATTGCAACTACAACACCTTCCTAACAGTGGGAAAAGGAAGGTTGTTAACCTGGTATTCATTGCTCTTTGTATTCATTTACTCCTGGCAACTGAAATGCATAAGATGTTGATGTTCACTCCAATGAAGACCCGACACAGAGTTCAGAGCTGTGTCTCACTTGAATATAAAGACAGGTTCTTGCCCTAGGAACGTTTCAAAGTCTGAAGACAAAAACAGATTAGTTATTTCTCAGGTTTTCCCAAGTCTGAAGAGAAACTGAGGTTATCAGATGCATCCCCGCTTATCACAATGATCAGAAAACTCTTTTCTTATTTGAGGACTATCTTTGGATCAAAGCAATTTAGTTTTGGTTTGTTTTTTTTTTCTTTTCCTCCCCCAATATATATACAGCACTCCCAGATCTTCTAAGCTCATGTTTTACTGGGTTAAAACATTTTGTTGTCTCTGCTGAAGTACTTTCCTTAATGATTTCTACCATCTCTTCATATTTAGAGCTTACTCTGTGATCAGTTTACATATGCTAGCCAATCTACTCAGTTTCTTGAACCTGTGTTTCATTTTTATAATACACAAGTAGTATATGATACTCTAGAATTTAAAAAACAAAAATACACACTGCCCTTGAGCACAATTCAATGTGATTCAGAGGAATAATAAAAACAAATGAGAACCTACCTTTTCCACAAAATGAGAGTCTCATTTCAAATAATCTGTGATGAAGTTTCAGTCATGACGACTCGAGCACACCTACACTTTCCAGTTTTGACTTTGTAAGCTAACTTTCTTAGTGACTGCTGGGTCACTGATAAGACTATAGTCACCTTGACTTAGTAGATGTGCACAGAGATGAAGCATGTCACATTAACCATGGTGAAGGATGTTAATAATAGTATTCATTAATACCAGGAACACAAAGCATTGTGGTTCTCCAGTCTAACTTCTAAAGGTGCAAAAACATCTGGAGCAGAAAATCATGCTGCAGATTCACAAGAACTGGCATCCTTCTCTTTCCTCTTTCTTGTATGAAAGAAATAAAATTATTACGAGCCAGTTCAGGTTTTGAAGAAGCAAATGTTGCATATGTGATTTTTTGAAAGCAATTAAGATGTCTAAATTTCACATAATTTCGTCGAATCTAGCTTCCTATTACCCTTTGAAAAATCTTACCTATTATCATTCTATTCAAAGATTTACAGCAAGGAAATATCTGAACTCTTCTCTAACTTATATCACTTAACACAGTGAAGAGAGATAATGCTCTTAAAGTTATCCAGCTTTCCCAGGAATTTTCTAATGTTACTAGGGGTATAAAACTGACACAGTAAATATTTTACTGTTGATGATGTCCCATAAGCCACATATTCACAGCTCTCTCTAGCTGACATTATCTCCAGTGCCACAAGGTCTATACACAACCTAAGAAATTTATGTATGTAGGTACAGAGAATGTTTTAATATTATGCCAGACAGGTGGCTGCAAAAGAAACAAGGAAAATAACTCTTTTTTTAATTATTATTATTTTTGTAACTTGTGGGTCTGTCTCACCTATCCCTAAAAACAAAGGCCCGTAGTCTAAAACCCAAGGAACTTTTTACTGCTGTTAGTCTATACCAACTGCAGCTTGGACGCATGCCTTGGACACCCTTTGTCTGATACAGGTCCTTGAACAGAGTTCAAGAGACACAGGACAGGGTTTCCTGGAAACTACACACACTGTCTGCACTCCCAAAACTCCCTTTCCTTGTTAAGAATAAACAAAAAGGCTTGTTAAACACCAATAGCACAGTGTGACTAATGAAAACCTGTTTGCTTCAACTGGAAAGAAAATATTTTCTTTGCTGGACACCAAGTGCTCTTGTTTGTGCTGTTTTCTGGGCCCAAACACTGTGTCTATATTTGAACATTATTATAGGAAGAACTCTAACTTTCAAAATAACTCCTTGATTAAGAGTGATTAAATCCTGAGAAGTTGTAATTTTACATGCTTTGGCCAGAAAGGCAAAACTATGTGAGGTAGGCCATGTTTTTGAGAAGGAAGTGCCTGGCGAAGTTGACTAAGCCTCATTCATTTTTCAGCAAGAGCCAGTGCAGGCAACATCTTTGTGCCACAGGTACGGGAGAGGAAGAAAAACACAGGCTCATCCTTGGCTGGAGCCATCCTGCTTCCTAAGCCTGGGAGAAAGCCCATTGGGAAGTCAGGTCTCTCCTGACTGTGGATCAGCATGTGGACACAGTGCTGTTGTCACCTCACAGCCCCTCCCTGTCCTGTGCCACCCCACCTCCTCATTCCTGTCAGGACCTGGGTACAGCAAGGAGGAGCTCAGCATGAGGGTGCAGACAAATAAATATCAGCACCAGGGAAGCATTCAGGTGTTTGATACACTGACCTGATGTCACTCGGGCAGTGAAACAGCCCAATATCCTATGGATATATGTGAAACTGGCAGACAGGACATGGAACTTGTGAAAAAGACGTGCCTCTCTAGATCAGCCAGGGGGGACAGATGAGGGTAGTTCACTAAATGCTTATTTTAATATCAGCAGTAACACCTAGAGGTCTGCAGTCTCCAGGCATGGACAGTGAGCTCACACCTGGCTGCGCCGAGCAGGGTTCCGGTGTCTGGAAACAGGCTCTGCAGTGTCACTTCAGGTGCTGAGTGGAGCCTCAACCTGGTGTGTAGCCCCTGCACCAGGAGAGGGAAAGGCTGGTGTACACACAGCATTGTGCTAGTCTGCTCTGACTGGGGGTCTCAGGCACTACAGAGACCTCCCAAATGGTACTGGGTATTTATCTGCAGGAACTGACCACTCTCCGTACAGATTAAAGGTATCTGTCCTGACCCCAAGAGCCCATATCAGAGACCTCCCACGGATCCTGTGACACATACGTGACATAGACATGATAGCTCTAGGTGGATATCTCCAGGAATCTACAATATGTTTCTACATAAATGTTTAGATTTTTGAAATACTTTCCTACATTTAGACTTCATATATGTTTGTAAACAACATTTTGCTGATGGGTACTGTGAGAGACTTGATTCTGTTCTCTGGTGGATGTGATCATCTGAACGGTTTCAAAACTGTGACAGAATAAGATATGCTATAAATGGTGGTTTTCTTTTGTACTTTAGCACTAGCAATGACCCTCTATTCTCTAAATAGAGAATTTAATCTCAAAAGTAATAGTTATATGAATGAATGTTCAATGACTTATTACAGAACTCCTGTCTTTCAGTAAATCCTGAAAACAGAATGACTGCTATATTGGCAGTCACTGTACAGGATGGATTGTGTTCAGTCGAAGTATGATGAAAAAATGTTGTTCAGCACACAGGACTACAAGTTGGTTTTTTGGCATGGTACTCTTGTCCTGATCCAAAGCTACTGCACGTATTTTCTTCTCTAGTCTTCTTGTGATGATTGTCAAAATTACAAAAACTCACAAGCTTTATCATCACCATCAAAGGTAAATCAGCACTAAATTTAATCACAGGCATACATGGCATCTCTAGGAACAGAAGCTGAAAGTGTCTGCAACTTTTGTGTGCCCAGCCTCAGAATCTTGAGGCCTGTTTTTGCAGGTCTCCCAACACAACATTTATCTCATACTGACTTTGTTTTTGTAACATCTCTGTACCACCAAAATCCTTAGGGATTAGTATTTGTATCATTTCACCACAGGCAAATACACTACATATACATTTATAGAGATGTCTGCCTCTATAGATGTGTAGACAATTGAGTCAATGGACAGTGGTCAGTACCTCTACCCCTTTGACTAAGATAAATAGCAATACTAAATGTTCCTGTTGCACTCCACTGACTGTAAGAGGAGTCTAACACAATCAGTTCTAAGGAGGAAGAATGCCTCTTCAGCGTCACAGACTGGTGGTTGCGGAGCAAGTTCTCTAACTGCATGAACTTTTCTGCTTCTCAAAGCCTTGATTCTGTAGGCTCATGTTTTACATACTCACACAAGAGGGGGAAGTTTGGGTGTCTCAGGGGCAGTCTGCATGAGACATTTATTGAATAATACATATAAACAGTAGCATCAAAAGCCTGTTTTTTAATTTATTGTTTCATATTTTATCCTAACATGACTCAGGATCCTGAACAGTAAAACTACATCAGTAGTATGTTTACAGCTCCCATGGCTTCTTGCACCATGTAGCAACACCCTTTTTTAGGGATAAAATCTGAGCAGGAAGGGAACATGTCAGGACTTTAATATGAACAGATTTCCTCTCTACATAATTCTGAAAAAATATGCTTTCAACAGCAACGTGAATGCAAAGGTCAACAAAAAAAAGCAATAGATTGCTTCTCAGACTTGCCAAAACTACTATTCTCCTCTTATCATGCCCTTGCCTTAAGAACAGAAGAATCCATTCCAGGTTTTTGAAGCCAGATTACACAAAAGATTTAACAGAAAATGTAAGATGAGTGTTAGTATTTTGCTAGTATCTTTGGTCCCAGAAAATCTGACTTTTTTTTTCCTATGATGTCTTTTCAAAGATCACCATTTAGGCTATCCAAATCCAAGTTTCTAAGATTGTCTTACATGTGTAACAAATGTGGGTTTTTTTTTCCCAAGTATGTCTAATGTGTTATTCCTCATGCATCAAGAAAGTTCAGTATCCTTTCTTCCCTCTACACAGCACAAAGTACACTACTGTGCATGGTGCAGGTCCTATCTGCTCCCACCTTTACCACACATCTTGGCAGAGAGGTTCCTGCAATCCTGCTTCTCTGCTGCCGGCACAGGAACATCAAGCTAGCCCCTTGCACAGGAAAACAAGCTAGCAGTCATGGTCTGTAACCTCTGATGCCTAAAGGTTTGGTGTGTATTCTGTAGATCTTTAGAGTTTTAGAGTTATAGGCTTTCTTGCTCACATATTAAGTGGTGTTAGAAGTTACTAAAGTAATTTTCTCACATATTCTTAAGCTTTCCGAAGCTTGAAGACAAAACAAGAGCCCAGAACCCTTGAAACTGCTCCATGGGGGAAAAGCTTAGGACCCTTGTGGATGGGACACCAAGGGAAATGGGAATCATGATTGGTTATAGATATCTTACATGTTAATTATTGGAACTGACTCAGGAAGTGTTTTACACAGGCTGGATGAGTACAATAATCTAGCAATCACTGAATAAAAGTATGTTGAGTAGTTCTTCAGCCATGTTTTGTGAGTGTTTTGAGTGAGGCACTTGATTAAATATTTTAAGATTTTAAGTCTCTTTCTTCAGTCAGAAGAAAGTTTCCTAAATTCTAGGGGAAGAAGAGTATAGTTTAAAGCAAATTTGCCTCTTCAGGTGGGAAAACTACATTCTTGCTTTCCATAGGCAGGTTTCTGATCAGATATAGACTTTTGCAGATCCTTTTCTTTTCCACCAATCACTACATCAGAGTATTGATCTTCAGTGGATCTCTACAAAATACATGGAAATTATTAACTTGGGAACTGAAGTTTGTAATTACTCAAGCCATAGGCTGAATAGACACATTGGTTCACAGCTCTTTACAATTTTCCAGTTACTTCTTCCCTCTGCCCCATAGATGGCAACCAACCTTTCCCTTCACAAAGTCTGTTTTTCCTCTGGTATGTAAATTATGTCCGTATCAATTGTTCATATCTGGAATTTGGCTGGATACTGTGTTTGTCTTAGTGAAAGGTTTGCTTCTCCTAAAAGCTTGTCTGCTTTTAGATACATATAGATAGATATGTATATACACAAAAGCTAGACAAAAAAAATATTGCTCATTCCCACAAACTTTTTACTAAGTATTCCTGTTCAAAGATGGTATGTGCCTCTGCCTCTTTTTGCTAGAGAAACAAAGGTGTTATTATTTTACGCAATGGTGCTTTCAGATCACAGTTGTCAGCATGATTCATTTTGAATCTGACCCCTCATCAGGGTGTAATTTTGTTTCCTTGGAGTTCTGGTTTCTGCACAAGGGGATGTTATGTGATGCAGACGCTAATCCTCTTGCTCTGAATGCTCTATGGATTCAGCATGAGGGTAACCCATGAATTTATACATTGATATACAGGTATTCTCTGGGTTGTTTTGGTTTGGTTTGGTTGTTTTTTTTTTTTGGGGGGGGGTTTCTTTTGTCAAAGAATTTCATAGGGATGTGATCTGTTGATTTTGGTTTGGGGTTTTGTTTTTTGGGGGATTTGGGGGTGTTTTTTGTTGATTAGTTTTTCTCTCAGGTGTTCAGTGCATTTTTCCATTGATCTATCTCTCATAACCTCAAGTCTTACTTGTATAGCATTAATGATCACCTCACAGTCCATAATTTTATACAGAAAATGGAGTGTCTTTCTCCCCACATGCATCACTTGACATTTATCTACACCAAATTTCCTCTTTCATTTTACTGCCCAGTAGTTCAGTGTCATAAGTTCCTTATGTAATTCTTCATAGTGATCTCTTTTTTATTTTGAATAACTTCATATCATCAGCAAACTTTATCTCCTCAGAGCTCTCACTCCTTTCCAGCTCATTTATGAATATGTTGTCTGGAGAACAAATGCGTGCTGTACAGAGACCAGCTCTTAGCAGAAGATATTGTGAAACTTCAACACTTTGACTTCAGTACAAAAGCATCCACCTGAGAATTTTGTGGTAGAAGTGCCAGTCAAATGCTAATGGATAGAGGATTTCAGACGTTTTCATTTGGATGTTCCCTATGGAGACAAGTGCACTAGGCTGCAATGATCCAGGCAAGAGAAAGGTTTTCCACACAGAGACATCAGAGGAGGTAAGAAAATAGCAATTCCCCGATAAAGTGAGAAGGATTGCTCAACATGATGACTGAATAGAGCTTTCTTTAAGAGCTGTAGCTATAATTTGTTAGAATGAGGAAGATGCTCTGGCCACTATGCAAAAAGCCAGAGTCATATGCATTGCCATGTCATTCCAGATTTTTGTTTGAAAGTAGCCTTCTCCATTTTTTGAACTGTTTTCATTGGGAATTAGCTTGGGTTTGGTGTTGTTATCCTGCTATCCCATTGTTTTAAATCAAATAATACAAGTCTGGAAGAAAACAGCATATATCATACTGAAATGAAGTTATTATTGGATGGAAATATTATAAAAGGACATCTTCCTGATCATCAGGGAGATGAAATGTCTTTGGAAAAGAATCAATCATAACTTGAATGTACAATCCCAAAACAGAACTGCAGCAGCTAACTCAGCAAATACAAACTTTGTCTCTCCAAGGAAGACAGTAACAAATGAAAAGATGATTTTCCTTCTCTGTGTGGAGATGACAGGTCTACTTGTGAAAGGCCACTATTTTAATTTAAAAACATATTCTGGAAATTGAAAGGTGTCAGAAGTCAAAAGAATGTTATGCAAACCTGCATCATCCTAAAAGAAGAAACCTGGTCTATTCATGTGAAAAAAAACCAAACCAAACCAAAAAAAACAACTAAACAAACCAAAAAAAAAAAAAAAAAAAAAAAAAAGGTAAGAAGAGGGAAACCCAGTGACTGGAAGACCAAGCAAGACAAAATTAAAGCAAAACTAAAACAAAACTGGTGCTTGAAGGCAAGTAATTAACTGTTGGGTCAAATGGATTTGGATTTGATAGACTCTACTACTTTCATATATATTTCAGTTGTGATTTGGTATTTTTATCTAAGGATTATCTAACTGAAGCCAAAGTTACATCCCTGTTATGCAAGCTGTTTTTCAGTTGATACAGTCTTTGTCATGCTTAGGACTTTAAAATACAAAAATATATAGACTCAGCTTCAGATGTGTGTAACTGTGTCTGAACTAATGTTTATGGAGACAAGTTCAGAATGCTTAAACAAAAATATAATTACACTGTATATGCATGCTTTATAAATTGGCAGGGTATTCACAATCTCTTATTTCTACACCTCTGTCATCAAACTGGAAAGCCATCTTCTCACAATAGCATGAAGCTCTCTATCCATTTCAGTCACCTATTTGAGAAATACTTTCACATTAGAATGACCTTTCATGCCAGAATTTTAATATCTAAGAATAATGTTCTTCACACTGTTAACTCTCCAGTACACTACAGGTCAGATATATCTTGGGCATAACAGAGAAGCAATTGCTAGTGGAGTTTTATTCTGCTCTCAACTCAAGCCCCAGTATTTTCATCTTCTGAGCAGAAGGCAAGATACAGTTCTTCCTGAAGAACTAAATTTGAATGACTGTAATTGGTCTTAGTGTAATTACTTATCTAAACAAAACTGAGAACTTCCTGTCTCTTTTTTCCTTATTTTTGCAGTATTTCATAGATTTAAATAATCCTTTTTCTAATGGTTGAATTTGCACCCATCAGTCCCAGAACCAACACTGCAGTATCTTTCCCAGCTGATATGATTTAAAAGACTTGTTCCACCTACCCACTTAATCATTGTAGCTGTAAATGCTTTGGTACAATTTCATAATTTCATAATTAGTTCATTAACTCTTGTGTTGTATGATGTATTTCTCCCGAGAAAGCTTTGATCCTGAAGGATTTTGATATTTGTGTTAATATAATGGAAGTATGCACAACTTTGTCCTTGATGTGTAGAATTTCACTGAAAAGTGTCATTTGGGAATGAATTGATTAGTTTTAATCATGGAGGTGAATCACTAAATAACATGTATTCAGCATAAACAATTACTTTGCCCCTTGACTATTTTTGCAGGTCATGAATAATTTGTCACTAAATAATAATTATGGCACAAACGGTAATGTATTTGCCACATAAAGACAACTGACTACATTTTTCATTGCTCTTATAAGTACCTGCAACAACTTTTCAGGATTTACTTCAACTTGTGAGTTCTAGTGTATGTAATAGCTACTGTGTTAGGTCATCACTATGGCTTTCTTTTTTGTTTCCCAAAGCAATCATGCACATGATTAAAGCTGTGTGCTTAATGCTTCAGGACATCCACGGGCTTTCACCGTTAGACTTATCAGAGCATTATTTTTCAGTGACTCCATTTTCCTTGCAGGCCTTAATGTTTCCTAATTACAGTCATTTTCCCTATATGCATTAGTGAGTTAGAACCAGTCAAGGTAAACTAGCAAAGGACTACTTATTTCAGTGCAAAACTTTTTATGTGTAACCGATTTTTAATAAACTGATCCATTCTTTCTTACTGTTACAGCTTAGGAAGGTCCTATAGTGAAAAAGATCCCATATAGGAATCAATCCTCTAGTACAGTTATCAAAAACTAGGGAAATAAAAACCTGACTATGTAAAACAAAAATAGTAGACTCCAGCTGTTCAGAAAACCATTTGTTACAGTTTGATTATGTGTTATTCCCAAGTTACATTTATCAGTCTAGTGTTACTCTTTCAGGTCTGTAATAATCCAACAGAAAGTGCAGTCAACCAAATTCCACACTGCATTTGAGATGCTGTTGCTTTCCTGGGAAAATTATACCATTCCTTATAGTTTGTAAATATTTTTTTGATGTCTGACTTCTCCCTTTTCTAGTTTTAAACTAGTACTTATGAACTTCATGCTTTTTTTTTCCACCCACATATTTTCTCTGCCTCTTTTGTGCACTGGATCACAAAACCAATGGTACAAAGACCATAGCACTGTTAATTACACTTTGGGAAAGGCTGTCAGCTCTCAGAGGCAACGACCAAATTCAAATATTCTTTCAAATATTCTTTTTTCCACCCCTCTATAGAATTCAGTCTACCCAGGGTATGATTCAGTAATGGGTGGTATTGCAGTCCAAGAAAAGTTTTTTTCCTTCTTCTTTGGATGTGAATTCCTCTCCTGAAATGTGTGTCCATTTTTCAGTTAATCCTAAACAGGCATTCTTAAGGACAGCTAAAACCAAGTTTTGCTCCTCTTGGATCAATGTAATTTTTGACTGAAAGACAAAAGTGAATGCTTGCTATGAAACATATATATTATAGCAACGAAAAAGAAGCCATTCATGCAGCCCTGGGGAGGTGTCCAAAACTTTCATAATTTGATCATTAATATTTTCCACATATCGGTTCTGCCTGAAGAAACATTCAGGTTCTTCTCTTAGAACCCCCATGTTCCAAAACTGTGCATGAGGTACAATACTTACATGATGAAATTCATTAAAAAAGATCACAGGGATGGATTTCTCTCCCTCACAGTAGTGAGCCAGCCCAAAAACTTGGATCTTGACAGCATTATACATCAGCCATGAAAAAAATGGAAGTTATCCTTTTATACCACATAGCAAATTTTGTAAAAAATCTATAGGAAAAGTAAAATGAAAAAGAGCAGAAAGATACACTTGGCACATCTAAAAGAGTACCTAGAAGATTTTCAGAGGAGTTTGGAGTTGGCTTAGCTCTTTGAAAATAATCCATTTTTAGTCACTGCTGGTTGTTTGGGTTTTTGTTTGGTTGGGTTTTTTGTTTGTTTTGTTGGGTTGTTTGTTTTTTTTTGTTTGTTTGTTTGTTTTTGGGTTTTTGTTTTTAAATAACACTCTAAATACATTTTCAAAACCCTCACATCCCTTAAGAAAACTATGTTTCACATAACATATATATGAAAAATAGGAAATATATTTTTATACATATTTTTAACAATTTTTTTAGCTGAGATTTCTCAAAATTAGGTCTTTTTCATTTATGTTTTGTCTCAGTTGTTTTCTGGGTTGGTTTTGTAGTTGTTTGGTTTTTGTTTTTTTTTGGGGGGCGGTGGTTATGTTGGTGTACACCCTTGATGTTACAATATACTGAGAAGTTGGGGCACAGAGCAAAGCTCTATTAAAACCTTTCAGTAAGATTTTCCTCTCTTCTGCTTCTGTGGCTCATCAGCATTCCTATTTCACAAGATAATTAAGAGGATGCTTATACTTAGGTTTGTAAGGGGGTTCAATTTGAAGATGGATGCAGGGTTTAAAATAAGGCTCAAGATATTTTTCAGATTCAAGGTCTCATTATTTTCACTATGTCTGAGGCATGCTATATCAAAGTGCCACAGAAAATCATCCAGCAGTAATGTAATCACAGCAGCCGGAGAACATAGACATGGGAAAGTCTGCAAATAATGGCAATGCTGTTTATTAGTCCCAATAGCATAGCTGGAAAAGAAGGAAATATGAAGATGTGCCTTTACATACAGTCTCCTACAATGGTATGGCTTGCCAGTGCTGCAGAATTTCTGCTTCCCTTGAGTGGACATGTAGTAAGAAAGCTAAAGTGACTTAAATATCATTTAGTTGAATGAGAGCTACTACAGCTGAGCAATATGCATCAATTTCTTTTACAAACTACATTTGGTTTTACTTTGCCTACACAGAAACTTTATATAAAACTGCTTTGTATATAAAAATGTCTTATAAATGTTGTGTAGTTTATACTATGAATGCCATTCAATGACACTTTTCAACTGAGGTAATTTGTAATATCTGTTAGAGAGTGAAAAAATAGAAATAGATTTTTGTATCTTTCCTATTTGTATCAAATAAAGTGAATTTTGCCACCTCTAATCTTTGTCAGTGTCTTCCTGCTGTCATCCATAAAGCAGACAGCTGCATAGAACAGCTCCAAATTTCCTGGCAATAAAGATTAACAAATCATTGCACAAAAAACTGAAAAATACTCCCAACAACTAACAAGTTACAGTAAACTCCAGCAGCAAGTTGAACTTTGAAGAAATCCCACTTATGCCTTAGGAACTTGTATTGAAACTATTTATATTTAATTTGTCTTGCCTTCTAGGAAACTACCCATATATTGAATCTCAGAGAAAGTACAAGAAACATTATTAAAGTTCACATTGTTGGGGTTTTATGTGATACACAGGCAACTTCATAAAGAAATGTTGAATGCAGAGGACTGGAATTTCTGTCTGCTGGGTGCTTGACACTGTTCTTTTATTGATGTGCCTTATCATCCATTTAGTACCTTTGAACTTGCATGTATCAGCCTTTAAAATCTCTCCTGATGTCTGCCAAACTCACAGGGTCCTGAGAATTTAATAAATAATATTTGCAAAGTAGATTTCTATCTTAGGATAGAAAGTGCTTGATAGATGAATGTGACTTGATTAGAAAGATACTAGAGGACATAGGGTTAGGAATTAGGTGACTGAATACTTTTAAAAATGTGTCTCCTGCATCATATGTGTATTTAAATGTAGAAAGTTGCTTATGCAGTGTCTATGCCTGGGACAGTGATGGTCTTACCAAATCTGGCAACATAATTTTCCCCAAAAATGAGTCATGCTAAACTACACTGAAGGAGAGAGTAAGGAACCTCTGCTTCATGAACAGCAATTAATTTTTATTTTCTTACACTGTTCTACTTTTAATTCTATATCCCTTTTGATGCTAAATCTGAGCTACTTCTGATCAGAAATATTTTCTGAAAGACCAGTTACAACCAGTAACTTTTTATTGTTTCACAGTGGGAACTAATTTTATACAATAATTGAGTCTAACTGATCTACAGTCCTTTTCCCCAGTTTTTTGGACACTTACCCTATCTTCACAGAATTTCCACTTCCGTTTTGCATAATAGTAAAAGGTGAATTGATTAATGAACTAAATCAATCATCTTGGGCTCAAAAGAGAGACAAATTCCTCGCCCTTTTAAATCATTAATGGAAAACCAACTACAGAGCAAATTTCTTGATGAAAAATACTGTAGAAGCTACACTGTGAGAAAGAAGTAACATTAATGCTTCAGTAGGTCTTACAGAACTTGCAATGAAAGTGTGTTGCTGTGCTTGAGATGATGTTTCATGGTGGATCATGTTGCTGCTCCGTGACTTATCAGTCAAGAATCACAGAATCATAGAATCATTTAGGTTGGAAAAGACCTCCAAGATCATTAAATCCAACCTTTAACCCAGCACGGCCAAGTCCACCACTAAACCATGTCCCGGAGTGCCACATCTGCATGTCTTAAATAATTCCAGGTATGATGACTCCACTGCTTCCCTGATAGCCTCTTCCAGTGCCTGCCAATCCTTTCAGGGAAGGAATGTTTCTCCAATCTAAACCTCCCCAGGTGCAACTTGAGGTCATTTCCTCTTGCCTTGTCACGATACCTGGAAGAAGAGGCCAACCCTCACCTTGCTACAGCTTCCTTTCAGGCAGCTGTAGAGTACAAGAAGAATCCCCCTGAGCATCCTTTTCTCCAGGTTAAATAACCCCAGCTCCCTCAGCCACTCCTCATAAGATGCATGCTCCCTTCTCCAGCTGCACTGCCCTTCTCTGATCACACTCCAGCACCTCCATGTCTTTCTTGTTGTGAGGGACCCAAAACTGAACACAAGATTGAAGGTGTGGCCTCACCAGTGCTGAGCACAGATGGGGATGTTCACTGCCCTGATCCTTCTGGCCAAACTATAAATAATAATTCTGAAGAACTTAATTGGAGAAGTTTCCACTTTGATATTTATGGATATTTTCTCTTTTGAATATGGAAACATGCCAATGTACTTAAGATTCTTTGCTCCCGGTCAAACTGTTTCTCTATGTGCCCAATTTAGACACAAATGACAGCAGCAGCAAATATAATTCTAAAGGACAGAAACCGGATATCATTCCACTGTAACTAAAACTGCATCACACTGCACATCTCTTAACTTCCAGTTTGATTACTAGACTCTCCGGCACCATTTCCCATTATGTAATTAATTTCATCTTACTTCGTTTTTCCCAGTCAGTAAAAAGAGTGTAAGAATGTTTCTGACAAAGAGTATTTCACACTACACATGCTAGAAATTACCGCAGGAAACAATCACATTAGGATTAGGTTTTCTCTAAAGCTCCGGGGAATGAAGACAAAAAGCTGTATTTATAATACTTATTGCTATGCAATTATGAAAGGTTTTTTTCACACTACAATAGTCCTTGTCTCTCACTAACACAAAGCATCATTTCCTGATCACACTGTCTCATCCTTCTCCTATAGCCATGGAATAATTTAACACAGTGATATTCCTTTGTTCCCATAATTCTGTAGGAATATACCCTGAGTAATTCTAGACAGTTACTCTTTCAGTTTCAGTTTAGTTTAAATTCTGTTATAAGCCTTAATATTGTCATTATCATAGAATCATTGCATAAAATGTTTTGGGTTGGAAGGGACCTTAGTGATAATCTAGTTCCAAAACCCCTGTCAAGACAGGGACACTTTCCACTAGACCAGGCTGTACAAAGTCCTGTCCAATCTGGTCTTGAACACTTCCAGAGATGGGGCATCCACAGCTTCTCTGGGTAACTTGTTCCACTGCCTCAGCACCCTCACAGTAAAGAATTTCTTCTAATATCAAATCTAATCTTGCCGTCTTTCAGTTCAAAGCCATTCTCCCTTGTCCTGTCACTATATATTCTTGTAAAAAGTCCCTCTCCAGCTTTCTTATAGGTCGTATTTAGGTATTGGAAGGCTGTCATATGCTTACTCATGAATCATCCGGTACTCTGAGTTTGCTTCTGAATTCTTAGTTTCAGTATATTTTGTAATAGTGAGTTATACTGGTAGTTCATCTTCTCATTTACTTTTTGTTGTTGTTGTTGTTTTGTTTGTTTGTTTTTTAATATCAGCTTTATTGTTCATATGTCTGCAGTTATATTTGCTTTGACATCTCTTAACGTCCTGAGAACTTGGAGTCGAACTCTGAAAAGTCTCCACAGAATATGAGATTTAGGTATCTATAGGTTGGGGACAGAATAAATTATACACAAAAGCATTAAATTCTTCTCCTGTACATAACAATGCTACAAGCAAGAAAGAAAAATTAGCTTGTTAATGCCATGTTAAGTCTAAGGGGTTTGAAAGATAGTCCAACCCAGTATCACATTCTATTCCTCTTTTATGCTAAAGAAACTGTGTTCTCTGATGTAGTGCTGCCAATCTGCCCCTTCCATTTTCTGTTACAACCAGACTAATTTTTATGTATCTCATGCCCTTTGGGTCTAAAATCTGCTTAGTAGTACTTAGAAGCCAAGTTTCTAGGTGCCTTTGAAATGCTAGAGAAAGCCAGACAGATTGTCCAGGGTTCCGTTTACCTTGTATCTATTTTAAAAGAATATTAAATCAAGGACTTAAAGCCCCCATGTTAATTACTACTCACTGTAGTTAATCATAGGACAAGATGGTAAAATAGCCTACTGAATCCTTTGTATAGACTGTACAAGGATTTGAACTTCTGGGGGGCTATGTCTTGAATTTCAAGTTGCACAGAAAATTCAAAAATATGATCTAAATTAGTTAAACACCAAAGTCTTTGGATTCAGGGCTAATACCTGTGTACACAGGATAACTGATAATCTCCTACCTTCTAAGAATTTTTTGAACACCAACTGGCAAGTATAAGTTGCTTCAGTTATAGGACAGAAAGACCATTATTTACAATATTACTATGGGATACAGAAATAGAAATTTTAATTCCCTACATTATCACATGCTCCCTATGTGATACAAGGCAAGGTATGTAGCCTCAGTGATGGTGTATATACTGAGCCTGAGCTGTCTGGTCACAGCAATGTCACATGCTCATATTCTCTGAACACCTGGTTCCAGTTACCTACCTTGTCCTTTTAAGCAATCAGAATGAGGACTGATTAAAAATCCCACTACCCCTTGTAAATGGTAAATCAGTACCTTCTAAGAATTTTGATCTCTCTTGAACGCATGATATTAATCCTGTGATGTCACTGCAAAGGCAGGCAAGAAATATGAAATTGGCAAGACATACTGTGCTGGATTGGATCTGCTGTCACTGCAGGTAATGGTGCCTTTGAATGCACTTTACAACTTTACAGGAGGTACTAGAGATTCCCCTACTATGTACAGCAGTTGGCTTTCTCCTATTCACTCCTTATGAATAGCAGGGTCACTTGGTGAATTTGCTTTCAAAAATCAGTGTACACAGAACCTATGTTTTCCAGTTCTCCTTCTGTAAAACAATGGCAGGTTATAATTAATAATGTCTAACAGAGATGTTATGGAGAGGAATCTATTTTAAAAATGGTTCAGATACTATTTTAGATGGAGACTGATTGCAATTGCATCAGTTCCACATAGTGTATTACATAAATTATATTAAATACATGATGATTCATTATCTTTTTTTGTATTACTAAAAAAACCCTCATAGACAGTTATAAGGTGTTATGTATAAATATTGATACTTGCATAATGATCCAAGCGGAAATCTAATACTTCAGAAATGCTTCCAGAGGGTGTAATTTCTAAAGCATTCAGGTAATAATCCTTATAGTTTGTAGAATAAGATCTCCAACTGTTATACATATGTTCTCCAGCACTTACAACCCTAGACATGAAAATCACGATCTTGCTTACAAAAAGAATATAATAAAATGTCTTTGTCACTCCTTGGACTGCTAGGGTCCAGTTGGGTTCATCCATGAAAGCTTTTCCATAGGTAAAAAAATTAGGTCTTAGAGTAATAAAAGATGAATTACTGATGATGCCACAAACTGAACACAGGAGAGGATGGCTACAAGGTCTTCATTAAAATGTTGATAGTCATCTGACTAATCAGATAACAAATTCACAAAAAAAAAGTTTGTGAGGTCCTCTTCTTTAGCAAATACTCAATTTATCAAAGTTAACCTGACATATGCACTTATTACTAATCATATTAGTTCAACTGACTAAATTAACCACACATTTTTGGCTAAGGGACTGATAATGCACTGTGCTGAAGATGGTTGCTCTATTATCCAAGGGATAGCTTTTTTTCTTTAATAAAAAAAAGTTATACATATGATGAGCCTTATAATGAAGAAAACACAATGATTCCCAGTATAAATAAAGATGCTTTTTCATTACATTAAAGCTCACTATAAATTCATCTCTTTTAAAACATGTTTTACAGAAATCATAGAATCACAGAATTTTTTAGGTTGGAAAAGATCAAGTCTAGCTGTTAACCCAGCACTGTGAAGTCCATCACTGAACCATGTCCCTGTGTGTTACATCTACACATCTACTACTACTCCACTGCCCTGAGCAGCCTGTTCCAATGTTTGGCACCCCATTTGGTGAAGAACTTTTTTTCCTAATATCCAGTCTAAACCTACCCTGGTGCAACTTGAGGTGATTTCCTCTTGTGCTGTCACTTGTACCTGGAAGAACAGACTGACTCCCAACCCACTGATAGTTCCATACAGCTCCACAGACTTACATGTGTCTAAGTGGTGTAACAGTTGCTGACCATTTTCCCCTAGATTATGGGGACTTCAGTGTGCTCCTAGTCCCTGTCTTCCAGCTCAGGGGAAGGGGTACCTGGGAAAAAAGACTGGTTTTACTATTACAAACTGAAGCAAAAAAGACATTATGTACCTCAGCCTTTTTCTCAGCCGTTGTCACTATGTTTCCGCTTGTATTCAGTAAAGGATGGAGATTCTCCTTGGCCCTATTTGAAGAAACATTCTTTGTTATCTTTTATGGCAGTAGCTGGATTAAGTTCTAGTTGGGCTTTTGCCCTTCTAATTTTCCATTTCATAACCTTGCAACATCGTTTTAGTTCTTGTGACTTTCCTAGACCTGCTTCCAAAGGTCATAAACTCTCCTTTTTTTCCTGAGTTCCAGATAAAGCTGTTTAGCCAGGCTGGTGTTCTCCTCTGGCTCATCTTTTGTCACATGGGGGACAGCCTGCTACTGTGCCTTTTAGACTTTTTCTTGAAGAATATCAAGCCTTCCTGTACTTCTTTGTCCTTCAGGACTGCCTCCTAAGGGACTCTTATCAAGTGAACTCCTAAATAGGCCAAAGTTTGTCCCCTATCACATCAGGGCAAGCTGGGACATAGAGCAGTCATAGAGGAGATGTCTCATGAGAATACTATATGGGAACATGATGATAGCACGGAGTACTGATTATGTATCACATTCATTGTCTTTAATGAATAAAATACAGTGTGGACAATAAAAAATAAAACACTGAGAAAAAATTAAGGCATTAAAAATAAGTTCACCGAAGCACTAAATCAGAATATAATGAATCAAACCTGTATATGTCATCTTACTAAGTAGAAGAATTCTATGCAACAACTGCCTTAACCATAAAGAATAGAGAAAATAATAGGAAGGCCAAGCATGAGGATCTCAGTATTTGTAAAGTTTGCCCTTTGTACCTTCTACACTGCAAACATGAGAGATGAAGGGGAAACACTGAAAGGCTAAAAATACTGTCTCTCAGCACAAAAAGAGCTAAAAAAGGGGATAAAGAGAAAGCAAAAGATGACAGCAATTGGATAAAAGCCAGTCATGTAAAGATATCAGCACAGAATAATAGACAAGACTGGCACACAACCCAAATCAATTATGGAAGATTACTACAGAATAGGCCAATATACTTGCCTTCAGAAAGCCTAAGATGCGAATAAAAAAGTTCAAGAATAGCTACCAAAAAAAAAAAAAAAAGTGAATTTGGGGAGAAGTAGGAGGAAAATGAAGTCAATATTAATTCCAAATAAGAGGAAGACACAAATGTATTATGATTTCACTACCTCTGTTTGACACCTCTGTATGACCTACATAGGATCTCAAATTACTGATTGTGGACTGTACCTAAGACAGTAACTCAGTGGGTATAGAACACACTGAGACACTTCATCCGATAACCAGGTAGATTGTCACTTGATATTTAAGTACTTCTGAAAAGATCCAAATTGGTTTAAGCTCCCAAAAGCTTAATCTACTCAACTTGTGAGATATTCTTACCAAACCAAGCATGTCTAATATGTTGGATTTCCATTTTTTAAATTAATAATGTTTTATGGAGACTAACAAAGAACTTCCAATAAACTCCTGCTCATGAATCCGTTCTGGTTGTAAATAAGCCTAGGGCTATTTCCATCACTTCCTCAGAAAGGGAAAAATTATCACCTTGGATATCTTAAAAAGCAGGATGAAGGTAAAGTAACCCATAAATGCTGTGCATGGCAGTTCATCATAGCTTAATAATTGGTTACTGAAGCTATAGTTAACATTTACTTGGACTACAGCTCACAGTTGTCAATTGCACTGAGACAGTATCTGAAAATACCAACAGGAAGTAAAGTATTAAAGTCACCTACTGTGACGGGTTTGATAAACCCCCAAAACTTGAATTAAGGCTTGAAACCAAATTTAGCAGGCCTCAGTTTTTTGGGCCATGGGGCACTCCATAGATTTAGAGGGGTAAGTATCATCTGACTTAAGCAACCAAAGAGGTATTTCATATCATCTGATGTCAAGTCGAGTATAATTCTAGTGGGGGAGGTATCCTCTCTCTCTTGCCCTCCCTCTCTCCATGCGGTGTGGTGGGGAGGACTCCCTGTTGCTGCTCCCAGAGCGACAGGCCTGGCCGCTTCCCTGCCGAGATGCCCACAGCAGTTCTGGTCTCTGGGAAGTAAATACTTTTTGTTTGATGTTGCTTTGCTGGGTGCTCTTTCAGGGGAACCTGTTTAGTTTTGTTTCCTGTGGGTTTTGGGTGGTGGAATCTGTGTGTTATTGGGAGGCTAGCTTTGGATAAAGTTATTGTTGTTTATTTTTATATTTGTACATATATGTATTGTAACTCTCCTGTAAATATATGTACATAGGTTTTTTCCAGTTTCAGGGGTTTTTTTTCCTTCCCTCATTTCACTGGGACCTCATGGGTCTTGGGGGGGTTTGGCATTTTGCCAAGGTCAAACCCACAACACCTACTGTCCAACTTTTATGAATAGCAAACTACCATTATTGATTCACTTCTTTAAACCATAGCTCCTTCCACTGAAATTATGTTCTGAATTCCAAACTAAGAATAGTCATCTTCTTTAGATTCAACTTTCTCTTCATGCTTCTCAAATACCTAATTTAAGAGCAATGCTTCTAATTTTTCATCTAAATCTTTGTTTACACTATTTAAAGTGTAACAGACTTAGAAGACAATTTTCAGACAAACAGAAATGGCCCCTTCCACCTCATTTGCTTTTTCCTATGTGCCTTTTGCTACAGAATTTAGAAGAATGCATTATTGCATCTTCCATAGAGAGTTATTATCCTTATTTTGTTATGAAAACACTAAGAAAATTTGATACAAAAGTAGTCAGACTGTAAGTCATAGACTTGCTACTTGCCTCACTGTCACAGGGCTAGGCTACTAGAACTGGAATCCTTTCATTACTGACTATATCCAAGGATGGACACAAAACAGGATCTTGTCTTGATAGGCATAAAACTGTGTATGTGTGTGTGTGTGTATATGCAGATACGTACAGCAATTTACTCCAACAGACAGTAAATAACCAGTACTGTGTGAAGAAGCAAAAGTGTCAGCTGTCAGAATAGAATCAAAACAGGTATATAACTTCCAATAAAAAAATCTCACACAAACAACACTGTTTTCAATTACCTAAATAAATTCCTTGTCTGTTAACACTGTGGGGTTTGATCAGAAACATTGTTCCAATGCTTTTCTAAACTCTGCAATAAACCTTTTTTATTTCTTTTTATCCAAGAAAGACACCGGAAATCCTTCTCTCTACAAATTGTTCTTTTCAGATCTTAGTGACTCAGCTGATTTTGCTCCAGATTAGTTTACTTTGACACATGACTGAAGACCAGGGCAGCAGATTCTGTAGTCCCAAAGTTTTAAAGACAGATATTTTTTTAATATGTAAATATCTGTAGAATTCTTTGTTGGAATTTTTGCTTGCTGTCTTAGATTTACACCAGCACCGTGATGTGTTCAGTCCAAAACAGCTGTCTGTGTATAGCAGTCACTGTGTGGCCTTCCACTTTTCAGTCATGCAGATTTGCACAGGGTAAATTCAGATGTGGGATTGCTAAACACAATTCATTCCCACCTCCAGTGACTTTTGATATAAGGCAGCTGCCAGTATAGTCACACAAACAGCAGTTCTCTCCAAAATGTCTTTGTAACACAGTGAGTAGTCCCATGGTCCTTATTTAAACCATGGGTGGAGAGGAGTAGTATTGCAAATATGCCTTATCATGTGCTGAATTGGTCAGTGTTAATGGAATGACTAAAAAGTTCATGGTCCATTTCCCTTCTCCCTTCCCAAGTAAATTTGCAACTGCAATAGAGATACAATTGTAATGTCTGGATATCTACTGTGGCTGCAGATGATGCACTCTTCTGAAAATCAGATTTCCCAAATTAGTTGCCAGTTTGGAAAATTAAGGTCAAAATCAGTGTTCCAGTGTCCTGTAGTAAACTAAATCAAGTCGGGCTTTGGGTTCATATCTCTGAAGCCCATTTCCAATATGTTAGATGTTAATGCCCTGCCTCGGAAGGTCACCGGAATCTCACACACTATTCAGTGGGTTCATAATGGCTAATAACGAGCTCACATGGCCTACCCCTGCAGTTTCCAGTACAATACAGCCAGAGTGAGCCTACAGCAGAGCCTCTAATGCTTGATCCTACTGACCTTCCCCATCCAGGGCAGCTTCTGAGCAAGGAAAGTGCAGATGAAAGGAACTTAAGAAGGAAATGCAATGGTTTGGTGACACCAGAAGACTTTTGTTGCTCATAAAATACCCATAAGACTTACACCAGGACACGTGAAAGACGCCTTGTAAGTTTAACATAAACCATGCCTGAGGAACTGTCAATCAAGCAGTACAATCACCTCCTGCCAGACACTGTAATCCCTGAGCTGTTTTAAGTGATCATATCGCACAATTTTTAGTGCTTAGTCAAGGTCCTTTTCCTTTTACAGAAGTCTGTAACATCAGCATGGAAAATCATTGCCCACATGCAACGGAACAGTTCATCTTTGCCAGGAAAAAGCAAAAAGAAAATTTTGTAAGACATTTTCACCTAATGAGTTAAACACTGAGTTGTACTTCAGTTTGTTACATGACAATTTTGTGCAATGTGGCATTGGACAAATACTTGTAGGCAATACTTTTCCTCTCTCTACAGTATCAATGTTAAACACCTAGCTAGCTCCCAGAGAGAGGCTTTGATTTTTTTGAAAAAGCTCTTGAAAATGCAATGTCCTTACAAACTCCAGAGGAGTGCTAAACTAGGGACTAGAGTTGAGATGTGCACAGGCTTACAGGGCTGCTGTGAAAGCAATGTGTGTGCCACAAAACTGAGAAATGCTGAAAGTTTCTCAGGGAGAGCTGATAAAACGACCTATAATTAATTTGCTCCCCTTTCCTACTACATGACTCTCTTTTCAAACTTTAACTGTTTGAACTGAAATGCAACATTCCAAGTGTCTGCCTCAGGCTGACGTCTTTTCATTCCCAGTGAATAACTATTATACTGCTATTAAGATTGCTATGCCAAGCTTTCAGAAGACATTCTGTGAAACCTTAATTTGGTCCCTTGTGAAAATCTATTACAAAGGCAATTAACAAATAACATGATCAGAGACTATTTTCTTATAGAGTCTCTGCCTCACGCAGTGTGCAAAATAGGGGTCATCATAGGATCCACTAGCTCTGCCTTCAGATACCTGTAGCCTTAATGTCTACAGCTGAACTAGTCACTGTGTTTCCCCTAGTGTCATTGAAAAAGAAACAGGTGTCTTCAGGGTGCAACTCAGCTTGTTCTTAGAAAGACATTTAAAACATATGAACGCTGTTCAATTTTTGTCTATGCTACAGACATATCTGTGGTTAGATGCAGGATTTTATTTGGCAGATCATATACCAGTCATTTAATTTGGATGCTACAGTCTATAATGAAGTACATCATCATGCCTTTCCTTGAGTGGGATTGGGGTACAGAAAGATTAAGATAAATAGTTTCCATTAGTTCTTGATACTAAGATTTATACTGCTTAGTATTATATAGCACTACACATATTAAAGAAACAATTAAAAACAACTGTTAACTTCAGATATAGTAATACATGCTCTGAATTTCTTCAGCCAGACCCTATTGTCTCCATCTGGGCATCCAGAAAATGACAAACACAGTGCTGTGACCAGCTGTGAGAAATCTGGTAGCAACACACGGGTGGGTGTAAAAACCCTTTCACAGCACTCAGCTGCATGAGGGATTCAGTTTTCTTCTCCATTTACCTTCTGCCCCAATTAATTCATAACTTTCAGCTCTGCAACAAGTGAAGCAAGGGTTCTACAGACTATCTCCCTTTATACTGCAAAATCATGATTCATCTACTTCATTGGGCATACTGAATCCTCTGAAAAAAGTAGTTTGCACACCTAATAGTTAAAACATACGTCCTATGTATGCAAAAGGAGGCTGATTTAAGATTCATAAAGCATTTTATTTCTGGAATTTTCTAACTCCTGGTTGGTAACTTAGGTTTTCTTAAGCTAGTCTGTGCTAATCATCCGTTGCTGTCTTACTGAGGAAAAGAGAGCCACTGGAGGTGGGGGAAGGGCAATGGGAACTCAACACTTCCAAAGTTAATCATGAAAATGGCATGTTAGATCAAGCACCCTCTGGTACTATCTGCTTCCTCTCACAGACTGTAATGGAAGTCTATCGTGCCTGCATCAGATTTAGCCCTCAAAGTTTTGTTCAGCCTTCTAAGTTTTGTTTTCTAATTTCATGTTTCGAGCAGATTATCCCTACATTTATTTATTGAGTACATCTGTACTTCAAAATGTCCACAAAGACTGTAGGTGTGCACAAATATTTCTTTCACTTGTCTTTTTCCAGTGTATGCTCTTATCACATTCTGCCATTCCAGAGGTCTCTGGAGAGGCTTTGGTATTTAATTTAGAAAGTACTTCTGAATTAAAATGGAGCTTGATAAATGACAAAGTATATTTTACTGTACATGCTACTTCCCAGGAATGCATTGAATTAGTATGCTTTGTTGGTTTCTCCCCCAGGAGACTGATTTAGTCTAATGATAGTGCAAGGTCATTAGCACAGTATCAGCATAAATTCTGCTTAACCAATGCCAGGTGGTTAACTAGTTTGTGTTAATGTGCTGTGAGCATAAAACTGTGAACTAACTCCTCTGTATGACAACGTGATCTGAAGAAAGAGTTGTGCAGCCTGAATTTATTTCCACTAATTTGGAACCAGAGATAAGTCATTCTTACTGGTGTCCCTAATTTTTTCTCAACAAGCTGATTTATAAATGGAATATATTTCAAAGAAAAAAATTAAATATGCTTAATGTTCTTTCTCCAACACTTATTAATCAACTCCATTTGAAAATCTGGTTGCTTATATATTGTATTCTGCTGTATACAGGTTCTATTTTTCTTACAGTCTAAAATTACCTTGCCTAAAAAAAATAATCTGTGAGTGAAGAGTACATTTTATGACATGAAGGCTGAGTGCAAGGTTCTGCATGTGGCTCAGGGCAATTCCCCATATCAACATGGACTGCAAGGATAAATGGATTGAGAGTAACCCTGTGTAGAAGGACTTGGGAATACTGGTGAATGAAAAAGTGGGCATGAGCTGCCATTGTACACTCATGGCCCAGAAGGCCAGCCATATCCTAGGCTGCATCAAAAGCAGCATGGCCAGCAGGTCAAGGGAGGTGATTCTTCCCCTCAACTCCACTTTTGTGAGACACCACCTGAAGTGCTGCATCCAGTTCTGGAGGTCCTAGTGCAAGAAAGACAGCAGCCTGTTAGAGCAGGTCCAGAGATGGGCCCTGAAAATGGTCAGAGGAGTGGAACACTTCTCCTATGGAGAAAGGATAAAAGAGTTGTGATAATTTAGCCTGGACAAGTCTCAAGAGGGACCTTATTGCTGCTCTTCAATATCTCATGAAGGCTTTTAAGAAAGATGGAAAGAGACTTTTTACCAGGGCCTGTAGTAACAGGAAAAGGGGCAATAATTTTAAAACAAAAGAGGGGAGGTTCATATTGGATGTAAGGATTTTTTTTTCTTTTCTTTTGAGGGTGGTGAAGCACTGGAACAAGTTGCTGAGGGAAGCTGTGGTTGCCCCACTATTAGAAATATTGAAAGTCAGGTTGGATGGGGCTTTGAACCAAGTGATCTAGTGAAAGAAGTCCCTACCCATGGCAGGGGAGTTGGACTAGGTGATCATTAAGGTTCCTTCCAACCCAAAGCATTCTATGATTCTATGGTAAAAGCTCTAGGAGTCAAGTTTTGAGCTTCAGAGTTTTGCATTTCTGACCTTTATGTTCTGGATTTGTCCATTTAATGGTGTCTAATTATTGATTCTGAAATGACTGAAAAGGCCTCATTTTGCTATACCTTTTGAAATACAACCATGTATAGTTTTGAAATATATATTACTAATAGCATAGTTTGAAATACAGGCATGTCAAGAGAAAGTATGACAACTTTGCTTTCCAAGCACATAACCACACACAGTACCAAGATGGTCAGCATTGTAAAAAGGATTCTCCACTATGCATTAAGCATTTCTTACAGCAAGCTAGAATCTTTCTTATCTGTAAAAGGGTGTTGGAAAAATTTTGAGTGGGAAAGAAAAACAGAAAAAGCTGGGGCTGGTTATGGACAATCAGATTTAGCAAGTATCTCCACTGCACATGTGCACCCAGACCTCAAAGAGGGTTGAAATTACCCATGAAGGAATGAAAAAGAAAGCCCAGCATCATGGCTCAGCAGTTTTGAAACACTGCTGACAAGATGAGCAAGTGGTGTTCTGTAAAACTGAAGACAAAGGATGAAAGGTAATCTGTAATTCAGGAGGGCAAGGAAAAATTTTACATACTTAGAAGGTTCAGTCCTTATAAAATCCTTAAAATATTATAATAAACTTCTGGTTATCTAGGTAACTGAGTAGAGGACTTTATACAGAACACATATATATGATGGCTGCTCAGAACTTCAGCTCTTGGGAAATTGAGGAGAAATCTTCAATCAATAAAGGTAGATATTTGATCGCATATATTCTGAAATGAGCACAAACGGTAAACCTAAATGAAAAGGAGTTCATGTGCCATCTTTGTGGTGCCAAGATAGTAGTTACTGGTGTGAGGCTTCAGTATCAAGGCACATTTCAATCTTTACAACATTGCTCAGGTTGTATGTTTTAAGTTGTTTACAAGACAGTAATTTACAGAATTTAAGAGTGTTCCCATGTGGAAAATGTGGTGGAGAAAACAAATGCTGAAGTCAAGACAGGGCAAATGCTTCCTGCCCAAAAGGAGAGAACAGAGAGCAGTCCAGAGAGAATGTCTGGGCAGTATTACACACAGAAGAATCTACACTGTACTATTCTCTGTCTTACTAACACTGAATACTTTATTTCTAAAGTATCTGCAATGTGCAGACAGAAAGCATGAATTATCACAAAAAATTTCAGTCTGAAACCTCTGATCCTAGCAATCTCACGCTATCAGCAGTAAAATATTCCTAGAATTTATCTAAAATTCTTAATGACAATTTTTTAACAAATATATCATATTGAAGACAAGCAAAACCTCATTTTGACAGGTGCAATGAAATTGATCACAGAAATAATCCACGTAGCTAGGTAGAAGTTACAAGGATATGCAGACAGCTGTTTTGCTAAATCCAAAACAGTAGGTTCAGATTACTTGCATCCAAATATTTGGAAAGACCGAAGAGAGGATTTTGATAAACCATTACTGTTCGTCCACAGCACAAAAGCCAGAGGGAAAAAAGTACTGAATCTTTGAAAACAATCATTAATCACTTCAAGTGCTTTACATTTATAGTGGGTGATTCTCTGTCTCAAGATACTTCAAAATTGAGTTTACTACTACTTTAAAATCAAGTTTTTATTTATTTTTTTTCTAAAAGATATCATGCTAATTCTTGAGTAAACAAAGTAGGAAGTCAGCCAGTAAAATGGTTTGGCTTATTTATGCAAGAAGTCAAAGAGGTCTCTTTAAGTCCATGAACCTGGAAACTGGACTACAGAAGAAATGCAGTCTTTTTGAAGGTATTATTTTCTTATTAAGAAAAACTTATGAGAAAACTTAGTCCATTCTTTTTAAACCTGAATTTATATTTAAATGATGATTCTACTGATATAAATGGGGGGTAAAAATCCTACTTCAGGAGAATGACATTTCTTATTTCAGTGTGGCTCTTTTTTTGAAAGCATGTCTCTGAATATTGCATGCACACTATATGTCAATTGGTACCATCACTAGGTACCAGTAGGACACTCTGAGTGATACAGCAGTTTCTCAAAATTTAATATATCAAAATGTTCAGCTTAGGACATCGTTTTTCTCTCCCTCCCTATGTGCATGTTGGTGCAATATTTGTCTCTTGACATTTGCAGTGACTAGCCAAAATATACAAAAAGCCAGGAGAAATCATTTAAGAGTTGGGAAGGTAAGCAGGTGTACGTTGAAAGGGAAGAGGGCACAGAATCCTGTAGCAGTGCAGGCACAAGAAGGAAAATCAGAAGACTGGATATCTCAAAGCTGCCTGCAGCTGTTCTCAAGAATGGGCTAGACAAGTGACCTTGCACAGCTGGCTGCTGGAAGAGGACAAAGAGCAGCACCAGTTGCAGGTCTGTGGCCCAGATCTAATGTTCAGAGTGTTTTAACATTAGTTCCATGAATCGATGCCATGTTTGTAGTGATACCAGGCAGCAGTGTGTGGGTTTGTGTTTGATAAGCCTGATGACCTAAAGTGATCAGTTTCATTGGGGATTTTCTATGCATGTTGTTGACTCACTCCATGTAGCTCAGACAGTAAATCTGGGCCATGGGTCACTGTGCTGCACTTCTTTTCTTGATGCCTTGGTGCCTGGGGCAATTTTCTGAGCAACACATGACTCTGATTTCTAATTCCAGACATATAATTACTTCAGTCTAACTTTTCCTTACATTCTTTTGGCCTGCCATCATGGTTACATTTGTTTACTTAAGACATACATTTTAGCAATGGTGAGATGTTTCTCCATGCTACTCTGCACCTCTGCTCATTCTCATATCATTCACAGATCATAAATTGGGAGATGGGGCTGTTGTCCTCACTTGACTGCCCTCCTATATAACAGAAATCACAGTGCTTCCCGAAATTAATCCCTGGAGGTATATTTTTTCAGTTGTGATTTTCCAAGAAACTACAGAACCACTTAGAAATTTCATCTGCAGCTTGTAGGATGGTACATATGAACATGCTTTTCTCTGTTGTCGTTGCAGACCTTTTCAAAATGATTAATAGACCCTATGAGTTCCTAAGCACAGCTTGAAACCACTTGACTGGTTATAGGAAAACATCAAATATTGCCTTTCTAATTTTTGGTGGTGAAGAGTAGATAACTGATATTTACTTAGCTTTCCACACTGAAAAGTGTGCCTTTTACTTCTAACCTTTCACCTTGATGTGCCACTGTCCACTAGACCGAAGAGCCTTCTAGAATCAATATCCTACCTCTGGGAGGTAGCTGTGACCCCTTTGATTTTCTCTTTGATAAGCTAAACGGCTTATGATTTCTAAGCTTTTCCCTAAATGGCATGCTTCTCAACCTCTAACCAATTCTGTGGGTTTCCTCTCAGTGTTTTTCACTTTATTATAGTCCTTTTTAAGACCTTATTCACAGGGACTTAATGCAGCAGTCTAATAATAACAGAAGAAAGCATAATCCCCCTACTCTAATTGACATTTCCTTTCTTAGACAACTGTCCAAGGATCACAGGGATAATGCACCAAGATCTTGGGTTTTGCTACTTAATCGTCATAATTCAAATGTTGCAAGGGGTAGACACACAGTACATCTGTGCTCCATGGACAAACTGTGTGACACTGGAGCATCTCCCAGCCAACAAATGATAACAGAGATGGCTACAGCCCATTGACTTCCTTGATAATCCACCCCCCCAGTTTTTTTCCACATCAGTGCTTTCTAGGATTAACTACTTTATCCATTAACTATGAATGTATTTGCTCTCTAAGCTCTCTCCATAGTCAGTGGAGAGAAACTGGACTTTCCAAACCATCCCAGCAAAAACGCCTAAAACCACTGGGCTAGAGTGCCCTCTGATGGGTATCCAATTCTCTCCATGAACAATGAGAACCTGTGTAACAGACATACCAGACACTTTCAGAGGGTTAAAATGAAGGGGGGCAGGGATGTTATAGACACTGAGCAGTGATGCCATGGGCTATTTTAAAGCATAAACTGTATCAGGACTCAGATTTACAGTTATACTAAGTATCTACACATCTGTCTCCACATAACACCATTGCTATAAATCATCCCATTACTTCCCCAAGGTTTCTGTCATCTTCAAAAGTCATGAGTAATGACTGCATTTTTCCCAGGTCATTGTTGGAAATGCAAATCAATGCAGAATTAAAAAGTTAGCTTAAGTGGTGCTCTCTTAAAGTGAATCCATTTAATAATTTCTCTTTTTTCATAAACATTTTTAAACCTGTCATTTAACAAGTTTTGAAAACACTTCATATGCATGACTTTCGCTTCATATGATTTGAATTGTGTGGCACCAAGTGGTACCTTATGAAAACTGTAATTTTATGCTATTCTGTTTGTCAACCAGATTTCCAAGTTAGCGTGGTAAGATTTTCCAGGTTGTTTAACAATAATTATACTTTTTTCCTTTTAATTTCCATTAATTGATTTTCATATCAACAGTTGGAGTTTTTTATCAATATCCCAGTTGTGTTGACAAATTTCAAATTACCTGTGTTGACACACTTGTACATCAATATGTCCTTTCGTGCAGTAACCATGACTTGCAATAGGTCATCCTATAGAAATCATGCAGTGCTTTAAATTATCCCAAACCCTTGGAATACAGATTAGCCAATGTGCTAGAATGTTTTATCAGAAAGTAAAGAACCAGTCATGTGCTTATAAAAATGTCTGAGCATAATCCAAACTTCTCATCCTTTGACAGGGTGTTCTGTGACACCTTATTGTAAAGATATTCTTTCGGTTTTTATTTGGTTTAGTGCTTTTTAAAGTGAACTGAGAAGCTGTAGCAATAGTGATTTAAATGCAGACCTTTTCTACAGTGGTTTATCAATGCATGTCAGTCTTGCTGCTCTGTGCCAAAATCTTTCTGTACACCTGTACATCAAATTGAAAAATCTGGGCTTTTTTCATACTGGGTAAAAATAAATATCTGTAGTTCATAGTCTCTGTTTTGGACCCCACAATATTATTCCTTGGCTGTTTTCTGACCTGAGAAAAAGATTTGTCTCTTCTGCTACAAAAAATATTTTTTTTGCTTTAGAACAAAGAATGGCACCATCCCATGATTTGCACAAGGAGAAATAGAAATGTAGTGTGAGCATATGATAGGAGTTATAAACGGTTCCTCTTGATATATATCAAAGCCATTGGTGGCGGAATCCACTTGGCTGTTTTCATCACTATATAGTTTATGAGACCTCATACTATTTTGCTTGAGAATTCTTTAAGCAACAAGTACCTCTGCTGCAGAAGCATGAATTTCTCCTTATTCACCACAACAGTTACATACTCTAATTAAAAAAAAAGGCTGAGGAAACCGCAGTTCTGTGCCCTGATCAGCTTGAGAAAGTTTAAACTTATAGCCTCTATTAAGCCAGGGAGCACATGGGCCAAACAGCTGAGGAATATTTAAGGCAAAAGCTTGTTCTGCTCTTGTGTCAAAGCTGGACCTGTGCAGCCAGAGAGGCATGGGGCCAGACCGACTTTAGCTCCAGGCAAGCTCTTGCGAAGACACATTTTATATAAGAAAATTTATATGGATGAAGCTGGGTACAAAAGGATAAACAGCCTTGGAAACAGTGCCATTTCTTGACTGAATTATGCAACTTCTCAGATAATGTCAAAGCCCCTTTTGTCTAACTTTGGAAGATAATCTGTCCTTCTTTCTCTTCTTCTTCCACCATAAAATGGCCACTCACCCAAAGAGAACCAGTTCTGGATTCTAGCATCCTGAGTCTAAGACAGAAGGAAGGCCTGAGGACACTAAGAATAGCAAGACTTCACTACGAGGGTGTGGTAAAGGTCAGGATATTGATTACCTCCTTTTGTCTTAAAAGGTACCTGCACTCAGAAGAGAACTAAGGAGAAGGGACCCCCATCCTAATTTGCTCTATGTCCTCCATTTGACTTTCCACTTCTATTAGAATGATTGAATTGGCCACCTTCCCTCTGTTTGCCGTTACTCCTCCTGAAATGGGCACCTAAAATGTAGGCACATCTGCTCACAAATGAGAGACTGTTGGAGCCTTTCCATTATCTACCACATGGGAGCAGGATTAGGTTCTCTGTCAGTTTGGGGGAACATGAAAGGGATAAAGAAGCATGAATTATGCATAACAGAATTGCACCCTACTGGTTTCTTAAGACATACAAGATGTTTCAGTCCCATTGTCATCCTAACATGCTCTTGGAGAAAATGCTTCACACAGCCAGAGGCAGTCCTCAGAGTGTAGCAAGACTCATCCAAGACTCCTGATACAGCATCGTATTGACATTCCTCTTCTGCTAATGAGGTATGTTTCACGTTGTTAAAGGTCTGGCAGCATGTTGCAGTCTGTTAGACTGGCTGAGAGCATATGAAATGTCTTAAGAAATAAAGGGAGTAGGGAAGGATTTATTAGAGAACTGTTAAAACCTGAGTGTATTGGGGCTTTTTTCTGCATCTTTCTTTTGATTATTTTCATTGCAGCTAATGAAAAGAAAAAGAGTATTAAACCAGCAATCTGACCACAACCCTCACATATCTTTGGTTTAGACCTAAACTCTTCCAGGCAGTAATACAATCTTTTAATACCAGACCCAATCAAATGAGAGTCTAAATTAGTAGGAATTAACTTTTTATGAACGGTTTTTGACAGTACTCGGCATGACAGAAGTGTCCACATATTTCTCCCAGGGACAACTGCGGGTTATTCACCAATTTTCCCACTAAGTCTCCTCACCCGCCCTGGAGCAGCTCAGTAATTTGAGTCATTCAGCCCAGCGACGGCTTTTAAACGGGCACGGCGGGCCTGAGGGTGACGGGACCCTGGACTTCGTAGCCGCTTTGCTGGCGAGNACCCGGCACGGCCGCTCCGCACCTCCGCCGAGTTTGGCCGGCCCAGAAGGGCAGCCGAAAGTTCGGCATGCAGGAAGTTTGGCGACATCTCGGAGAATAACGCTCCAGCGGTGACCGCTGCCTCCCGTGCTGTGGGCTTTTGCCTTTTTTTTGTTTTGTTTTGTTTTGTTTTTGTTNTCAGTAATTTGAGTCATTCAGCCCAGCGACGGCTTTTAAACGGGCACGGCGGGCCTGAGGGTGACGGGACCCTGGACTTCGTAGCCGCTTTGCTGGCGAGGAGCCCCCGGCTCCCACCGCGCCGGGAGCCCGACGCTCACTCGGCACCGGGGCCAGCCCGCTCGCACCTCCCCTGCTGTCACCTTCTGACCGGAGCGGAGCCGGCGGNTTGTTTTTGTTTTTGTTTTTGTTTTGCGGGGATTGTGCCTTTCCCCCGCCCCGCGTAACAACTCCCCCCAAACACACAAGCAACCCGCAACAACCAAAAAGTCCGGGAAGAGGGAGAGAACAGGAGAGAGGGAAGCACCCTCGGCGGGAGAGCCCGTTTCTTCGCAGGGACACGGTCCCGCTCGCAGCTGGTCCCAATGCAACTGTTCATCCTCCTCCTGCTCTACGCCGTCGTCTGTGCGAACTTCTGCAGCCGGCAGGGCACCACCGCCCCTGCCCAGAGCGGATCTATAAAAGCCCTGCGGGCCTCCAACATCAGGCGAGATGGTAAGTGTCCTGCTGCTTTATTTATTCCCAAGGGCTGCATTTGTGGGTGAAGCCCTGAGCGCGCCTCGGGGCTGCCGCTCCCCTGTCTCGGGAGCGGGGGCCGGGTCTCCAAGGGAGGGACTGGGGGGCGTCCGGGTGGAGGTCCCGTCCCGACGGGGTCAGCCGGGGTATGGGGGTCGGTCCCCGAGGTCCGGTCCCCAGAGGCCGGTCCGGGAGCGTGTGGCCAGGTGGCAGGGGGGAGGGGTGGGCTGAAGGGGTGGGCTCAGCACCTTCGGGCTGTCCCAAACTTCTCAGGGCAACTTCGAGGAGGTCCCCTGGGATTCGGCAGTGCCCCCAGCGTCCCCTGTGGGCTGCGGGCGGCACCTCGCCCGTGGCAGCCCGCGGGTCCGTGTCCCCCGTGTGCCTGTGGATGTGCCGACGGCGGGGGCAGCGCCAGGCTGTGCCGGGTTGGTGGCAGCTCCGGCCAAGCCGGGGTCGCTGCGGGGACCCTCAGGGGCGGTGGGTGGTGGGCGCCGCCTCCGGGCTCCTTAGCGGGAGCGGGGCTCACATCCCGGCCCCGCCGCAGCCGTCGCCCTGTAAGGGCTGTCGGGGTGCCGCCCTCCTGGCGGGGGCCTGCTCGGCCGGAGAGTCTGAGCCCATGGCTCCGTATTTCCCTGGGTCTGCTGGGCAATCAGTGCCCTGCCACGACTGGTCTCGTCCCTAGTGATGCCTGGGTGAGCACCAGGATGGGGAGCACCAGGCAGGGCGGCCGCGGGCTCCCGAACACTGCCCTCCCGGTAGGAAGGGTGGGTTCAGCCGCCGTATCAGAACTCTGGTGCTATTCCCGCGGCGAGCTGCCGGCAGAGGATGTCCTGGACAGCCGAGGTGCTGCCGAGGGTCTGCGGCGCAGCTGAGTGGGAAGCAGGTGCCTCGAGTGAGCGGGCAGCGTGGCCGTGTGCTGTGGCCCCATGGTGAACGAATGGAATCCACGCCTTCTGGTTTGGTGATGATGAGCTTCTGACTGGGGTGCAGCCTGTTGTGTTCCAGCGTCACATGGGAGGACCTGCTTTTGCACGTTGCCATGTACCTTATTACACAGAGAAATGCAAGATATTGCCCCTGAAAATGAGCAGAGTTACATTCAGTCTTCAGGTTAACATCTTTCAGTTGACAGAATTTATGTATTTTATAAACCCTTTTATAAGCCCAGTCTCTTGAGCCGTTTCCAAGACTCTACTCTGCATTTGCCAGTGTTTATTTTCCAGTATGTATACAATGGATGTAATGGGTATACAGTTGATTTAGGAGGATGTTTTTGTTTCAAGTTTGGAACCATATTGAACTTAATCTCTTGTATGCCTTTCCTCATCACTGAAAGAAGGCATAGAGAAGGTGGAGTTTTTATGTCAGAACTGAGACATTGAGTCAGGAAACAAGACAGAATTGCAGTTCCTTCTGTTACAAAAGTCAAATTTAATCTCATTAAAAAAGGAAAAAAGAGTAGTATTTGTAATAAAAGCATATATGTGTTATTTCTGTTTCATCCTTTACTGTGTGTCTTATCAAGCTTCATGACTTGTTAGCATGCCATCTTAAACTTCATAGAAGAACTGAGACCATCTCTGAACTAAACTGAACAAGCTTCCATCCAAGTCACACTTCAAACAAGCTTTCTTCACGGAAAAAAAATTATCAGTGATTTCCTTAGAACATCAGAATGTGTTTTCCTCTGATCTTCTCTGTATAGTCAATGAAAAAAATCATGAATCCCTAATATAAATAATAAAGTTTTCATCTTAATGGTAGTGTCTTACTCTGCAGAGGACTTCCTGTGGTGAAACTGCTTCTTGGGCTGATGAAGGGAATAAGGCTCTGAAATGATTAGTTAATTGCTCTCTTCCTAGGTATGTTCATTTAACATTGTGATTAAGCTTTGTACCTTTAAAATTGTCTGAGACAACTTGTAGTAGTTGAACTTTGTGGGTACTGGGTGGACTAACACTGGGGCTGTTGGAAAGCGGCAGATCTATATGTAATTATATGCTATCTTTCATCTTTCCTGAGCCATGTGCTAGGGAGTACTCCAGCCTACAGATGTAGTGAAACGCACTCATGCTGGCGTCAGACACCTCTGCAATTCTTTAGTGGATAACCATGCTCTGAGGAGGTAACAGACTTTTAGGAAGACTACATACAGACCCCTAGCATGCTTTGCTCTCTGCCTGTGCTTGGGAATCCTTTTGCTTTTTCTCTGCAAAGACTGTGTTCTGGTGTGGCCAGTGGAGCTGGACATCAGGTTACAACATCTAAAGCAGATCAGCTGCCAATCCTCCTGCTTTTACTCAAATGAATCAAACTGTTGCTTAAGTTTCTTGACTAAAGGTCTATATTTATGCAGCCAAAGGTTATGAGCAGTATTCCAAATGTTGCATACATGTGATGAGCTCACAAGCAGTGTTTAGACCACAGTTGGCTGTAGGCCACTAAAAGTATTTCTGTCTTTTATAATTTGTAATGGGATTTTTCTGTTGTTTTGGTCTGAAGCAATGATATGGAATAGCATTAAAGGCATGTCAGTTGCATTGCTGAGTGAGACAGTATTTTTTGCTTTGTAAATATTTGCAGACATGACAATACAGAATAGGATCTAAGAACACACAATACACTGGGGGTAAATATGTTCCAGCAGTTTTTCTCAAAGCACACAGTAAGGATAAAAAGTAATTTAATATTATGCCCTGGGTTGATGAACATGGTTATTATGTTGTGGAATTAAAAGAGAGACTGAAGAAGAAGCAAGGCCTGTTCAGCTTTTTCAAAACAAAACAAAACAAACAAACAAAAAAAAACCCCAAACATTGTATCTTGGCAAGTCCAAGACCACCTGCATTTTTTATTAAAAAAGAAAACAATCCTATGGATTCTAGTTTTCTGTTACTTCCAAGCAGGATGAACTAGTCATACTGCATACACAGAGCTTTAATATGGAGGCTTGGTCTTGCTTTTGGCCAAAACAGACCATTGCACTGTGCACAATTCGATCCTGTCTTTCTTCTTTCAGATTAAAAGAGGGTGGCCTATCTATAATTGCTCTTACTTAAGACTGAAGTTCCTCTGATAAGAAATCTATAGATGAGGGCAGAAAATACAAAAAAAGTGCCATGTAATGACTACCAAACCTAATCAGACTGTACATTCTGCTGAAGATATTAAGAATATAAATAACCTGCTTACAAGACATCCTGTTGTCCTAGTGGAAGGACGGGCATTGATGACTCAGCAGTCCAGTGTAGCACTAATCAATTTTTTAAAGTGTCCTGGAGATGCCAGTGACATTTATAGCACAAGTAGCGATATTCACTTAATATGTTTATTAATGCTATTAAGTCCTTTGAAGTTCATCAGAATAACGCAAAGAGAGGTCTTTCAGATGCTTCCATTGTTTTCTTTTGAACAATTTTCCCAATTTGCAGTATGCAGGTAATACTGCCTAATTACGAGAAGTCTAATATTTTGTTTGTCCTATTTTGGTTGTTTATGTATACTTGGAGATAAGAAAGCATTATTTACTGTATACTGTCTTACTGAAACATCATTTACTTGCTCTTATCTGTTACTGAATAAACATCTGCTTAGTCTAGGAAAATATGCCTAGTCCATATCTTCAGACTAAGCATCATATACATATTTTAAACTTTAAACTCCAAAGTTTAAAGAAAAAAGAAAACAAAAGAGACAGCATAGTGTCAAATCATGTCAGTATGTAAACAACTGAAAGCCATGGAATCGGTATCTTCTGATGTGGATTTGAAACCATAACATCAGATGACTCAAGATAAGAGTCTGTGCTCTTGTGGTTTTCATTAGGAAGCAAAATTAAAAAAAATAAAAAAAAGAACTTCCAAACTTTGATTTGCTTGTGCACCACCAAAATGCAAAGAGAAATTGTACTTCATTGTTCTGGGGAACTGCCAACAGCTTTTGGCTCTTTGATGGCCAGTCCAATTGGATGTGTGCCATTACTCTCTTCTTCCCTGTGCTGGCCTATGCCTAATCACGGGGAAGAGTATTCCGTGATTTAGGCAGTACTGTCTCACCAAATAGGTGAGTCGAAGAGTCTGCTCTTGGGAGAAGATACAATTGTGTTGTTTTCTGGTTTTTGTTTGTTTGGGGTTTTTGTTGGGTTTTATTTATTTATTTATTTTATTTTTGCCTTAAAGACGGTAGGTTCAGATTATGTGCGCAACTAGGTGATATTTAAGGTTCCTTCCAACCCAAGCCATTCTATGATTTTATGATACTGTGATAAATTCTTTACTGTCAGGGGGCTGAGGCACTGGCACAGGTTGCCCAGCGAGGCCTGTTCAAGGCCATGTTGGAGGGGGCTCTGAGCAACCTGGTGTAGTGGAAGGCATCCCTGCTCACAACAGGGAAGTTGGAACTACATTATTTTAAAGGTCCCTTTCAGCCCAATCCATTCTGTGATTTTGGGACTCCATGATGCTGTGAAATGTCTCACTAGTGATATTGGAACCTCAGTTTTGGAATGCACTTACTGAGTTATTTTATAGTAGGCTTGTATCCATTTTTTAAAGGAGTGTGGTAACATAAAATTGTGTCAACTGTAAAATGAGTAAAATAAATTTGTTTTTATGGACTTTATTCCCCCAATTTTGTATAAAAATGTGTATTTCAGGCTTCATCAAGTTTTATTAAAAAAAAAATCCTTCATAATTTCCCTGTGGTAATACAACTTTGTTGATATCTCTTATCTGCCTAATTAACAGTTTGGACTGAAATATCAAAGGATATTGCATGAGAATTCCAGCCCTGACTCAGCAGCAAGCAGCATGGAGGAATTCTCTAAAGGAGCTTGAAACGTGTTTTATCAAGCAGATGTATATCATAAAGTCACTATAAGCTCCCCAGCCAGTCTCTTGAAACTTCTTGGGAGTTTTTTTGCTGGGGTTTTTTGTGTGTTGATGGTTTGTTTGTTTGGTTGGTTGGTTTTATGTATTTGTATGAAACTGAATCAAGCCAGTTAATTCTTAAAAGGCTTGAAAAGAAAACTTGATAATAATATTGCTTTGATTTGTAGAAATTGAACAGTGCTGAAATTTCTAAAATAATGTGGAGGTCTTTTCCACTGTGATCCCACAGAGATGTTGTATTTTATAAAACATCTTGGAATAGGCATAAATAGAAAACTCATGGGGAATCAATAGTGCAATGACATTCATCATGTGCTTAACTTTGAGCATCTTAATAATTCTGTTAAAATCAAGGGGCACTGTCATACAGGATGGTGCAATAAGAAAGCTCGAACAGCTTATATGTGAGGTGATGCTGAGTAAAACTAACTGTATTTTATAATTAACCGAGTGTACCAGTATTTGCAAAATTTAGAATCATAGAATCATCAAGTCCAAGTGTTAACTCAGCACTGCTAAGTCCACCAACTAAACCACGACCTGAAGTGCCTCATCTACATGTCTTTTAAATACCTCCAAAGGATATTGGCTCAACCACTTCCCTGGGCAGCTGTTACACCCTGGTCCAGCTTTACTGAGTGTACATTTTAATTTTTGACTTCAAGAGATTTTGACCACACAAACTCTTGCGAAGTCTTTGATTCTTTGAGTTCACGTCCAGAGAGAAAGCCACACATTTTTCTCCAAGAGATTTCTTTTAATTTGGTGAGGATATAGGCATTTTGGGAACACGCAACTTCACAAAAGCATTACAGCAGATTACCAGGACTAGCAAGCATTGCTATATAGGGAATCTTTGTTACACCCAGCAAACACAAAGCCTTATACAACTTAAGTGAGATACCCACAACTTAAGTGAAATACAGAAAATAGGTGCTTAGGTTACTCACAAGAGAAAGAAAAGAGTAAAGGAAGAGAGATTAAGAGAAGAAAAAATAAAGAGAGAAAGAGAGGAGAGAAAAACTTAGTTACCACTTACAAGGTCATATGTTGATAGCTTCAAAAAGACCAGGTCAGCACCCAATAGAGACCTCGTGCATGCCTATTTATAGACTTTGGTCACTGTGGTCACTCCCTCCAGGAGGGACCTTTGGTTCACTGACCACTCACTGTCCCCTTAGCCAAGTGAGGGGTGTTGTGGCCAGTCAGGGGCTCCAGGGTGTGTGGTGTGGGCAGGTTATCAGACAGACCTTGTTGACTGACAGCTACCCATGCAACCTTAATGCCAGTGTGGCTGCAGACTCCAGTGGCCATCTTGGCTGGCCATGCGGACACTGTGCTGGAGGCCAGGTCCCCTCCCCCAGCACAGACAAAATGGTTGATTTGAGCCACCAATCAGTGAGATACAAATCTGGTCTCCGACAGCAGCCTCTTCCAATGCCTGGCAGTCCTTTCATTGAAGCAATATTTCTTCACTCTTAACCTCCCTTGGCACAACTTGAGGTCATTTCCTCCTGTCCTGTCACTTGTTATCTGGGAGAAGAGACCAACCCCTACTTCATTAAAACCTTTCAGGTAGTTGTAGAGAGTGATAAGGTTCCCCCTGAGCTTCCTTTTCTCCAGACTAAGCTCCAGCACCTCAATGTCTTTCTTGTAGTGGGTGCCCAAAAATTGAACAGAGGATTCGAGGTGCAGCCTCACCAGTGCTGAGTACTGGGGGACAATTGCTGCCCTGATCCTGGTGGTCATACTATTGCTGGTACAGGCCAGGATGCCACTGGCCTTCCTGAGTAGACTGCCGTCTCATGTTCAGTCACTGTTGACCAGCACCCCCTGATCCTTCTCCACTGGACAGCTTACCAGCTGTTCTTCCCCAAGTTGTAACACTGCATGGGGTTCTTGTGACTGAAGTGCAGCACTTGGTGTTTTGCCTTGTTGAACCTCTTGCAATGGGCATTAGCCCATCAATCCAGCCTGTACAGACCCTTCTGCAGAGAATTCCCAACCTCCAGCAGATCAACACTCCTGCCCAGTTTGGTGTCATCTGCAAACTGATTGAGGGTGAACTCAATCCTCTCATCCAGGTTGTCAATAAAGATATTAAATAGGACTGGCCCCTAAATCTATCTCTGGGGAACCCCACTTGTGACTGGCTGCCTGCTGCATGTAACTATTCACCACCCCTCTCCATCCAACCAGTTTTTCATCCAGCAAACAGTGCACCCCTCTAAGCCATAAGCATCTAGCTTCTGCAGAAGAGTACTGTGGGAAAAGGTGCCATATGCTTTACTAAAGTATAGGAAGACAGCATGCACACAGCCTTTCCCTCATCCACTGAGTGGGTCCCCTTGTCACAAAAGGAGATCAGTCAGGTCAGTCAGGACCTTGTGTAAATCCTTGCTGTCTGGGCCTGATCCCCTGGTTGTCATGCATGTTATCCATGATGGCACTCAAGACGAGTACCATGATTTTCCCTTGTACCAAAGTCAGACTGGCAGGCCTGTATTTCCCCGGATCCTCCTTCTGGCCATTCTTGTAGTTGGATATCACATTTGCTAACCTCCTGTTGATTGGACCTTCTGGGTTTGCCAGCTCTGCTGGTAGACGGTGGAAAGTGTCTAGGCGAGCTCTTCTGCCAGCTGCCTCAGGATCCTCTTGTAGATCCCATCTGCCCTCATAGACTTGTGTGAGTGATGTAGCAGGTCACTGACCATTTCCCCTTGGATTGTGGGAGCTTCATTCTGCTCCCTCTCCCTGTCTTCCAACATGGGAGGCCGGATACTTGAAGAAAATTGGTCTTACTATTAAAGACTGAGATAAAGAAGGCATTAAAGCCTTTTCCACAGCCTTTTTTTGTTACGTTTTTGTCAACTGTATTTATTAAATATTCTATTAAACTTAAAAAGTATATATGTCATAGGTATGAATATTTTGTATATGCCTTTACAGAATAAATACAATTTGTATCTTTAGCATATTACTTCATATAACATAATAGATATGAACATACAGAATCCATAAATTAAAGGACAGAAGCACAAGGAAGTGAGATTAAGTACACTTGATATAATTGGTTCCAAATTAGCATTAAAAGAATAAAAATATTATACCCGGGGATTTTTTTTTTTAAGAATACAAAAAACCAAAACAAACAAACAAACAAAAAAACCCCCAACAAACCAAAAACCAAAACACAAACGACCACAAAGAGCACACATCCCAGGTTTAATGTAAATATTTGAAGTCCTAGATGAACAAGAAACTATTAAGAGAAATATTTGAGCCTAACGATTCAGGGTAGTTAAGATCCTTTTTACTTGTTTTTGTTAGCTATGTAATTGATGGAATTTGGATTGAAAGCATCAGTTATGTTTAAAAATATCTGTCAGTTTTCCAGGTTGGTAGTTGATGTTCTGAAAGCTATTAAAATTTTTGTTAAGTAAAAGGGAATTTATTAGATTAAGAATTATTGAAGGCAGAAATTCTTTGAACAAAAATATACAAATTCACTACATTATATTTCTGTCACTCCTGCTTTAGACTGGGTCTAAGTACTATATAAAAGGAATATACTCACAACATGCATATTATTTATACAGAAGAAAGTCCTTTGGGGAGCTGCAAATTAGAAGGACAGGGAATGGCCTTCTTTTCATACCTGTAATAATAGTTTGTGTACAAAAGATATAGCAGGAGCTTATGTGCTTTATGCTCCAGTCTTTTACTATGGATAGTCTTACTAATATTAAAATATGTCTGGATAGATACGCATTATAGATGGATTTCTTTAAGAATAAATAAAATATCTTACCAGACAGGCTGTAAACACAGGAAAAGTAGGCATCTGAATGTTATATCATAGCCCCAGAGGTCTCAAAATACCACCTCCTTGGTGTTTCCAGAGCAATAATGGCAACATCCAGAGGTCATTTCCAAGCTTAACCATTCCACAATGGCACCTACTACAGCTGAGAGAGAATTGGTGATGAGTAGAACACAGCAGTCCTAAGAAGCAGTGGTTGCTTTCCCCATCTCTTCCTGATCTCCCTCTTCCCCACTCTCACCCCATTTCCTATGTGCAGCAGTAGCAGGAACAAGAAGGTTGGTTCTCTGACATTGCTGGGCCCAGATTATCCCTTTCTCCTTGCCTTCCTCCTTCATTTCTTGTGCAGTAGTCTTGTGTTTTGCCTTGAGAAACCTTGAGAAACCTCTCAATGTTTGCAGCATGATCCCAACCCAAGAGAAGGGCTGTCTGCCCTGGCTTGCTCTGTAGTAAAAATTTGCCCACTATTGCAGCAACATTTTATAGTAATCTTTTAATTAGTTGATTCCAGCTGTATTCAAGAATTGCTACCAAAAATCTTGCTGTTGTATTTGTGAGGTTAATTACCTTATACCACGTTTTGGATAAAAGAGACCACTTATATCACTGCTTTTGGTGAGAATCTCTTGTCTAAAATACTGGATTGTGTTAGGTTGTTTAGCAGCTTGTTTCAAATCAATCTCCTGTTTATAAAGCTAAGGAAATGTCCTGTTTACACTGTCAAACTTGCAATACTTTCTTTTGGGAGTTTGGGTTTGGCTGTAATAGTTTTGGTTATGAATAAATCCTGCATGATCTCGAGCTTCCTATTGTACTTAAGTAATCTTCAGTTTCATGCTTCCTTTTTGATCTGTGTCCCACACTGTGAAGGCCAACATCCCATTTTCTTCTTTGGCAGTTAAAGCTCTGCATATGTGGAGATGGTGCAGGACGCATTTTACGTTCTATTCAAACTTCTGCCCATGTGTTTTAGCACTGCTGTGCCATGGGAATTGATGATGTTAAGACTATGTAAAAATATTTATTAAACACTAAGTTCATGAAAAACTTGAAAAATAGATATATTGACCTTTGTTGCACTAAAATCAATGACAAAACTTCCATCAGCACTTATTGCAAGCAAGGTCTAGTTCATAGTTCACATGAAGTAATACAGGATAAAAGAAAATGCCTAGGAATTCAGTTGTGAGTTTCTTACAGAATCAATCTGTTTAATTTGAAAGTCCAGCTGTTAATCCAACGCTGCCAAGCCCACAACTAAACCATGTCCCTTCATGTCACATCTGCACAGCTTTTAAATATATATATATAAATACCTCCTGGGCTGGTGACTCAATGACTTCCCTAGGTAACCTGTTCCAGTGCTTGCCAAACCTTTTGGTGAAGAAACTTTTCCTAATATCCCATCTAAACCTCACATGGTGCTACTTGAGGCCATTTGCTCTTGTCCTATCACTTGCTACTTGGGAGAAGAGACCAACACCCACCTCACTACAACCTCATAACAGGTAGTTGTAGAGGGCAATAAGGTCTCTCTGGGCCTCCCTTTATCCAGGCTGAACACTCAACTCCCTGAACCACTTCTCATAAGACGTGCTCCAAACTCACAGCTTTGCTGCTCTTTGGATGTGCCTCAGCACCTCAGTTTCTTTCTTGTAGTGAGGGGCTTATGTAGGCAAGATTTACAATACTTACAGTTAAGATAGTGTGTATACACTGAAAAAAACAAATCCTTTTATAGAGATGGAGGGGTAGCTGATGCAGTTACAGTTTGTGGAGCAGAAATACAGAACAAAGCCTTGTGCCTTCAAATCTCCGGTTGCTTTTTCTTCTATACTGACTACCTGATGTGTCATCCACAGGATATCCTCCAAGTGACTTCAGCTGCAGTACATTTCTAAACAAGACTGTAAGGAAACCTGTCAGGATTTTTCAGTGTCTTGCATTGTTTGCCTTTGTTTTTTAGTTTTAAATAGGCTGCAAGTATAATTTGCATGGGTTTCTGTTATTGTTTTTTCCTGGATCAATTGTATAAGATTTTTTCTCATAGTTGAATGTATTTCTAATCTGATGTGACTCACCAAAAAAGTGGATTGAAGATAAAGCAGACAACCAGACTGGTTAGAGAGAAGGATTAAAAACAGGTACACAGAATGTCGATCACCAGAAGTACTGTGAAATCTGGAAACCCTTTACGTACTGTTGTGCTTGAAAGATATATTCTTCTCTTTAACCAACTAATGACAGTAGTGCTGCATAAGAACAGCAAGTAGGTGGTGATAATGCCTTGGGAATCTTTGTGAAGATGGACCAACACAGCTTCTTAACTGTGATATCACAGTAGGGATAATCAAAGATAAGAATGATTTCACTAACAGATCCTCATGTCAGTAAAAGGATTTAAGACCTCATTGCTGAAGCCTACAGAGAATTTGCTGCTTTCCAAATAATACAAATCCCCAAAGTTATGGCACAGTTTTTGTGGATCAGGTTGTAGGCCTCTTCCCTTGCTCCATTAGTCACTTTCACATTGCTTTGTTAGCTTGATGAATGTTTGGCAGTTGGCACAGGGGGATGTTGCTTTGCTTCGTTGCTGTCCATATGGTGTGACCTGAGGTTCCCAAACTCCCAGGCATGCATGTATTGCTGTTTTTCTAGTAGGATGGCTTTGTAGTTTTGAGAAGGGGAAAGATACTCTTTGCTTCTTTCATCCTCTTGATGAAAGAGAACAGTTTTACCTGGTTAGGCTTGGTTTTATTTTTGTTTGGAATTAACACTTGTTACCCAGGAGAGCTTAATGATATGGTATGCATTTCTCACTGATTCCCATAATTTATTAGATCCTGGAAAGTTAAACTCTTCTTTTAAGCAAAATATAAAATTCTTGCATCATATAGTAGTGTTCTGGCTGCTCCTACTGTGTATGTTCCCTGCCATTACATAAATAGCATGTGCAAACATTTGAACCTCCAAAGTCAGTTCTCTGATGGTGTACAACATGTTTATTCTACAGTATACTTAGTGTGTCTTGAGTGGTGCCTCTGAGAAATGGACACAGTGGCAATCCCACTGTTGCAGCACCCTTGAGTAATGCCAAGGTGACTTGGGTCTGTCCTTGCACCTGCACAACAAAGCCATGTTTTGGTGTTACATCCCCATCTCCATACATATAGCCTGCCTCCCAAAAGACTTCAAAAAATGAGTAATTTTCTTGACCACATGACATGATGGAAACAAGCATCACTCCAGAAATAAGCTTGTTTGCACCACACAGGAACCTCCTTCCATACTCTAGTGCTCACTTGAGGATTGATCCTGTACCTGTGTTGTTCCCATAGTAGCAAGCAAAGGAAAATGAGAAGTGGATCAGGGTGTCTATTCAGCCTGCTCTTTCCCCAGTCTACCAACTACCAAAGGCACGCAGCCTTTGCTAGGCAGTGTTCATGCATTTGACAATATTTTTCTGCAGGCAGCATCAGTATATGGTGATGCCTTTGGTGTAGGGAGTTGAGCCCTGGAAGTTTGAAGAGGCAGAATTGCCACCCACAGCCACCATTAGATGTGGGCAAGGATTGGTGATCCTTGCAAGCGTGCAGCCATCCTTAAAAGGCTGTGGCCTTGTTGTCTGTGCTGTCCCACCTTCTGTCTACTTTCCTGCTTAGAGCTGCTGCTGCTTGTGCAGACTGAGAGTTATGTGACATACTGAAGTAAATTAACAGGGTACATGGATAGCCAGTTCTGGGGAACAAAGAATCATAAAAAATGACAGTGTGATGTCCTGTATAAAAATCAGATATCTTGGTTCTCACATGCTTGCCTGAAAATAGATTCAGTGGCAGGGGAGTTAAATAGCAGTCTCCTCTTCAAAGAAATCCCAGAACAAAACAGGCAAAGCTATTATCCTGGTTTTGTTACTTTGCACTTTTGTTCTCTGGGTTTGGTTTCTTCTACTGCATAAGGATATAGAGGAAGGGTGTGAAGGAAGAAATCATAATGACTTGATCTGTCAGTTCAGTTTATTTTTTTGAAGAATGACTTTAAAGGCTTTTTTATCAATATGTGCAGGATATTTTTCAAGGTTTGTCATGTGCTCCCTTTTAGTTTTGTACCGGGATCTTGTCTCAAGATTTGTCTCCACTGACTTCCATTTCCTGATGCTGCTGCTATTTTTTGTGCCATCACCTACCCTTGCAGGGCCTAGAGTCAAACCTTGTCAGACAGATTGCTTTTAAAGCTTACCTTAGGCAAGCTATTAGTCACAAATTGACTGAGGGGAAAAAAGTGTCACCTGTTTTTCTTATCAGAAGTGAAACAGAATGTATTTCTATATATGCTTTTGCGATGAAGTGATTGCAAATTTAAGTACATGTCATTGTAGTTTTGACAATAACTTTCTAGCATTTCATTTTCAAAAAAGGCCTTCAGAGATATTTGGTTAAACCAGAAAAAAAATGCCCTGAGCTGCCTTGTTTCTTTCTAGGGAGATAGCCAGCCTAGTCACCTAATGCAGCTTCTGCTTCCCTTCTATTTCCATGTGTAGGAGACAAGCATTTCCTTTATTTATTTATTATAAATCAGTATTGTAGATTTTTTTATTTTTATTTTACATTCTCTGTGGCTGAATCAAAGCCTATACTTAAGAGACAAACCACCACGAACTCCTCAGTATTATCATAATTTTGATGGCTTGATGTTCTTGCCAGTTTAAAATTGCTTAAAAATACCAGATAAAATAGAGGATCCAACGCCAGCATGTAAAACCAGGCAGTTCTCAAAATTGCTTTTGACAGAGGTTCCTACACATGTGGCAGCAGCTGGCACAGCTTTTCACAGGGTGTGAGTGGGACTGTTGAAAGAGCTGACTAGAAGAAATCCAGGGAGCTCCCACCAGGGACTTGGCTGAACCTCTATAAGAAAGCTATATATGACATGCAAGATACACTGTGCTTGCTTGTGATGGATACTAACAAAGAGTTCCAACCCGTAACAGTTGCTGAATAATTTCACATGGACTGTCCAATTTTTTCTCCACATATGCATCATTTCTGTTAAAAAACTGGTAAATTTTGACTTTCTGATGCTGTCATCTTGGGTCCAGAAAAAGAAAATTGAGACTAGACTGCAATGCTGGAGGCTGAAGTTTTCTAGCACCTGTCAAAACCCCATATTTGTTATATTTAAAATAAAGCAGTGCCCTTCCAAACTTTTTAGTAAATATGTACTCTTAAATATAACTTCTTTCCAGGACAGGGAAAAAAAAAAGAAAAAAGAAAAGGCAGCATTGTCAGATCACTAAATGTGTGGGTTTATTCTCAAACAAGAAATTCAAAATCACATTACGTACAAAGTTGAATTGGCTCCATGGCCTTGTTAAATGTACAAAATAAAGAAAACGGAAGAACTAAAAATGGTGTCTTTCATTTTATTAGATTCATTGTAGGACCAGACATAGCAGGGCTACAGTATAAAATCATGTTTGGTCAGCCAGGTGCATTACCAGCCATCTATTGGGTGCCAAAGGGAAGATGGGGAAAGAACTGCAGCTCTGTGTCACTTTCCCAATTAATCTTCCCCTCGGGTGTACCAACACAGGGGTGTCATTGTAAGTAATGAGAAAGGCAGAGAGGCTGGAAGGACTTGGACAGTGTGCTAAGACTGCTCCTTACTCCCTGCTGAACTAAGTGCTCCATGTCTTGCTGATGAATGTGGAAGGGAATCCCCTTGTTTCAATGTGCACTGGACAGGGCTTCCTCCTGCCTCCTCTCCTATTTCTGAAGAACTGAAGCCACAGCTTAGCCCTGTGTCAGCACTCTGATATATTGCCAGATTTTACTTTTTACAGTTTCTCCATATGGTACTGCAGCTCTTGCTCAGAAAATGATGTCTTTGTTCATTGCATGGTGGTTGCACTAGATGACCTTTAAAAGTCCCTTCTAACCCAATCTATTTATGATTATATGGTTATGTGAAAAACAAGTGATGTGTTTGATCTCTGTATTCCTCACTGAGCTGCATGGGAGAGACAGTCTGTACACCTCACATGAGGTGTATATATATTTCCATTATATTTTGTCAATGTATGCCATTTTCACTTCCCACAGAAGATGAACGCTGTGTGTAGATCCTGTTTTCACCTTGTTTCCAAGACTGGGAGTAATGCAATCTTAAATATCGTAAGATTGTGTTTAATTTGTACAAAAGTAATTTACTGTAACTGTGACCTTATTAATGTAGTGTGATTTCAGCTGCTGCTTACCTCTTATTAATTACTGGTAAATAAAATGCTAATCTATTTTACAGTTTTTGTGTTGCAAAAGTTCAGTTATTCACATAACTTAATTAGCACCAGTTTCCCCAATACACTGATTAGTTGTTCAAGTCTGACAGTTTTTAGATATCTTTGCTGAAAGCAAACAAACCACAGTGGAGCTGCTAGTGCCACTGTGGTCTGAGTGAGCTCTCTTTTCAGAATTAACTGGTATCTTTACATTCATACTCTGTGGATCCATATGGTCCTTTTAGTAGAGAGAAGGAATAGAACTGTTTATGTATAAAACAATCATGGCTTTTCTTCTTTGAGGTTGACATAGAGGAAAGGCATATTACAAAAAATGAGAGGGAACATCTTCATGTGTGCTTTTCTCTAGATCTGGTATCTGAAGGCTGTCCTGTATGCAAAGAAACACATGCTTCAGGAATCAAGAGAGTACAGTATCTAGCAGTGTCTCATAAATCCATCAATATCACAGTCCAAACTGGGGCAGCAGCTGATGCTGTCTAATTTTAAGTATGTACATTATGAGTTACTCTTTTACAAGCTTTATTTTCCCCTAGGGGTTACTGTCTCTGTCCCTGTGATTATTCTGGCAACTTCTAAAACACCTCAGACAGCTTCTCACAAAGAAATCCTCTGCTGCAAGGTGATTCAGGCTTGTATTCACCATGCCACTGCTGGGGATATTATGTGGAAGTTTCAGGGATTTCTTGGAGTTTTCTGGTTTCTAGGACTCTCAAGGATCTAGTTTTGAGACCTTGACCATATTCTGTAACCTTCTCCCACATCCTGTTTTTTTAGTAGAGGTAGTTCCTGGGCCTGTGTGCATAGCAGCTAGTCTGCCTATGGAAAGGTAATCAAATACCGTGCAGTATTCCTTGATTCTAGTGTAAGTATCTGTTTCCATAGATCATTCTAAAGACAATATGCAGTCTCTATGCTGTAACACTTGTGTTTCAGTCCTTTGGCTCTTCCTGCCAGAATAATTTCATAATAATCCTTTTCAATTTGTCTCTGTTTTGCAAAGAATTCCTACTATGGACCAAATGACATTACCAGCCAGTGAGCAGGTTCTTGTAGTTAGGATTTCTCTCCAATAAGTGCAAAGTTTTATGAATTAATTTAGTTACACTATCCCTGGTTATTTGTGTAGATCTAAGCTGATCTCTCAGTAGCTGGCACCTACCTCCAAATCCAGGTGTCCAAGTGATACATTTTTGTTAACAGGCCCTACAATCTCCTATATCAAATCTGTGCAGAACTTCTTATTGCTCAGATAGACCTTGTAAAGCAGATCATGCCTTTTTGCTTCTACAGTTTTGGAGGTATCTTTTATACTACAGTAATAAGTGTTATTCTCAGCTATAATGTTGTTTAATATTTCAATGCAAATCTTTCTCATCCTATGTTTTGAAGAATTGATGTCATGTGATCTTGATGAATTATTAGTATTGTGAAGGTCTGGTTTGTTTTTTGCATTGCTTACATCTGTTGCATTGCAAACTGAACGCTGATGGTGCTGCTATGTTCTGGAGACTATTCTGCACAAATCTTCATAAAATCAGCAAGTTTTTCTTTATGTTTAAATATAAATATATTTTTCTTAAAATAGTTCTCAATTGTGTAATAAAAACATTATTAATGAAAAATGCATGCTACCTAGTTTGAAAAAGAAACCCATTTGAAATCTTGACAGCGTATTTGAACATGTAAGAAAAATGTAATACTTTGCTGGATATAACACATGGTATTGGATAACTGAAAAATGCTCTTTCATTGAGATCTGTCAAATTCTGCTACTTGAAATATTTTTGTTTTCTTAATCATGTGTGGAATTGAATAACTCTTTTTGTCTCTTGAGATCAGCTCAAGTTTTGCAACCACACCACAGTAGGATGCAGTTCATTAATTGTCAGTATTGTCTGTATTTACAGTAGATTGAATACTGGTGTTGGCTTTTTTTTTTCCAAAATCTGCAATTTTCAGTTACTACTGTACAAAAATTTTGCTTTTATTTTTCCTGTTTTCGATTTACCTGACAATTGTAGAATGAATATTTGTTTTTCATTTTGTTTAGTTCATTCAGAATTGAGAAATCGGTTTGGGTTTACAAAATCCCCCAAACCAAACAAACCACAAACTGGAACAATTGTTTTTCAGTCCATGAGTAAAAAAACAACTACAAATGTGTGAAGTCAGCAATGCAGAGTAAAACAAGTAAAATACAAGTATCAACACACTTGCACAAATGCTTTCACAAAGATTTACATTTTCACTTAATTTTATTTTGGACTTCATGAATCATTTCAGAAATACGGCTGCTGCTGTGTGAGTGGGAGCAATGGGAGTTATAAACAGGCATATTTTCTTTATTTACTGAGCAAACTTGAATGCAAAACATGCTATGGTACTTCTTTTTCTGATACTTTTAACACAATTATTTTTAACTAAGGGCTATTTAAAGTGCTGGGATACACAAATTTTAATGGAATTCTGATTTCTATTCCAATGCAGCTTGATGCAAACCATAGTCAAGACAATAATTTTTATTATTACAAATATGTTCTCTGACACCTTAAAAATCGTAGAATTCAGGCTGCATGATATATGCCTGGTGAGACAAAATAGCTTTAAATATTATTAGATATAGCTCATTGTCTGAGGGAACAGAAATAATTACTTGATTTTATGCTGAGTTATATTTAATTGCAGACCGTTATATTTAATTGCAGTGTCTTCTTGAGAGTTCTGTCTTTGGATAGTCTTTTAAAACAAGCAATCTTGAAAAGTAAAAATGAAAACTTAGATTAAAATTGAAGAAAAAAAAGTTAGGTTTCCTACCAATACTTGGACCCCAGCCAAAATCTCAGATGTTATTCAATCTATCTGCCCAGCTCCACAGTAGATAAGAAAATATATCATGAAGTCAGTCACTTTATGTATATGTTGATTTGCCTTGTGCTTTGCTTAGGGGATTCTTTTACATTTACATTTAGATTCAGTCTGCATTACCACTTAAATGAGGCTGAAATGCAACTGGCAGAGAAAAAAGTTCATTTTAAAAACTTCAGTGGTTTCAAAAATGGGGCATCTTGTTAAAGCTTCCCTTATAATTGAGGGGGAGAGAAAGGCACCTGCAGAGAACTGTTCATCCCATTCATTTTAGATGTCCGTCTTCAGGTGGGATGAATTACCTTCTGCATGTGTCTTCTTTTTGTGCTCAATACAGAACAGGTCTAGGGCAAGTAGGTCACTAGCACAGCAAACTCACAGAAGTACCTAAAAATATTCCAGTTTTTGTAACTGTCTGAGAAATGTAAGTTGGATCTTGATCTCTTCAAAATGCTGCATCTTTAGGGTAAGATTAAAGATTTCTTTAGAGTGACGAGCAATGTCATTATACTAGTTATTTCTGACTAGCAAGTGATAATGGTCCATCACTCTGGGAATGTGAGTTTCAAGAATAAACGTTCACTACCACTACTTTTGGGATAAAATGTGGAGGGTTGACACTATCGTTGGAATAAGAGCAGGTTTAGGANTTTTTTTTTTTTTTCTTCTTATTCCAGGATCACAGGCAGTTCTTAAATAGACTTAGACCACCATATACTTGAGAAAATCTTATGTTATCAATTTTTTTTATATGTACAGAGGTCAACTGAGATTAATACATATCACCCCTGCCAGCTTTTTTTAGACCTCATAATGGCATTAGGCTCTGACTCATGGAGAATGAATTTCTGGCAGGGTCTGGAATCACTGCTAGCAAGGAAGCAGCTCTCATTGACACCTGGTTGAAGGCACATAGTCATGAAAGTTGTGCCATAGGTTGCCGCAGAGTTGCAAGTACTGGAGGGAAAAGGGATTGACTGAATGCTGACTCCCAAAGTGCAAATAACATCATGAATCTTGTTGTGGTAACATACTTAGGAAGATACTTTGGCTGTGGGCTGGTGGCATGAACATGTAAGTGCAAACATGAATTTACATTTTTTGAGCCTATTACCTCTCTACCTTCTGTATTTTTTCAGTTGTGTTTGTCTCACTGCTCAAGTGAAAGCTCTTTTCACTTTCCTTATCTTGCCTCATCCTGGCCAAAATCACTCAAGCGTAATGCTGACTGAGGGATCTGTGCTTGCAGGTCTCCTGGCTGGAGGAGCTGTAGCACATGCAGTCATCGACTGCTAGATGTGTTCCTGCACTTTAGACTGCGTAATGGGAGATTCTTGGTGGATGTCTATCACTCATGTGTTGTAAGATACTGTTTTTCCTTGATGGTCAGGAGATATAAAAGCAAAAGAAAAATAAATATTCCTAAATATATTTAGAATTTGTTTTAGCGTTTTCTCGCTTAAACTAATCATATCTAAATGCAGATATAAAATGTCTAAATCTTATTGTGCTAAGGCTTAAGCTTTATTTAACATATTGAACTCAAATAAAGTATAATTCTTTGTACAGCAGAAGTATTCAAACCTTAAGGATTTATACCTTATTGGTAGGCTGTGCTGTGAAATGTGAGCTGCATTCAAAACTTTTCCCAGTGTTAAGGCATGTAGTAATATTCTCCCCCTGGATTGCCTGCTGAACAGTGAGGATGAGGATCCTCTGCTTCCCTGCTCCCAGGGAGGCATTAATACAATCTTTTTTCTCCCCATTTTCCTGCTAGTCTTCAGAAAGCTAACAACTGAAATACCTTTGAGGCTTTATCCTCAATTTAACCAACAGGTTCAACAGTTATTAGTGAAACTCACAAATGGGAGTATAGACATAGAGCAAATCCACACTGGTGATGTTATTGAGAGCTTAAGTATTAAAAGATAGATTTTTTGTATACCTAGAAGTCCATTTATGGAAACATTACAGCATGAAATCAGGCTTCAGTGCCGCCTAAGCTCTCATCTCACAGGAGCGTGGGATAAAGCTAGCAGTGACTTCAATGGGAATAGGGTATTGGGAGCTTTCAGAAATCCCCATCCAGTCATATTTTTATTTCTCAGAGAGTTATGAGTATTTCAGATACTAGAATTTGAACACATAAAGGAAGAAAGTCAGTCATAACGAGTAGGGAATTTCTTTTCTTAAAAAAGAAGAGAAAATTAATGTCTCTTTAAAATGATGATAGTCAAAAGAAATTAATGAAAGCAAGAGCCCAGAGAGATTCTGTGCCATTAAGAATAAACATAAGGTTTGTGTATCTAAAGTTGCCAGTAAAGCTAGTTAATGTATAATTCCTATCTGAAAGTAGAGCATATGCATAACATTATAGATGACAGATTTCATGGGAGAAGTAGGGAGGTAAATCACATTTTGGATATTAGACTGAAATCTATATCTTGTTAGGAACACCATGAGTCTATAAGGTTTGTTTAGCATTGTACAATGACTCTGAAATGAAAACAATTGCAACTAGAAACTGAGTGTTTTCTGGACATCCAAACAGAATTGCTTATGCCTATTGTAGTTTTAAATTGCCCTCTGAGGAACTTGGCAAAAGCATTATCAGAAGAGAGATATCACACTGAATGACTGATTTGACCTGTTTCAGCAGAGTTCCTTCTTGGCTCCTATTATTGAGTTTAGATTAAACAGAAAAGCAAAGGCAGATGTGTATAGTATGTTGGAGATAATGATTTGAATAAGCTGTGGCTGTTTTTCATCTCTGCTGGTTATTACCTGTTGACACACTGGAAAAACTCACTTGGATTCAATCTGAACCAAAGGATCTCAGTATCAGCACTCTCTTGGATTGAATAGCTGTTTACTGGGGAAAAGACTGGTTCAGAATGAAGGAACTAAAGAGAATAATAGCATTTTGTATCTGAATTTTAGTCTACACTTTGAAGGTTTTCAACACATACTAAAAGTAAAGCTCAGGTCCTGCCTTCTCTTCCTGCAGCTCTCCGTCTCTACACTTGATGTCTTCATGAGGTTCACTACTGTTAGATGGCTTTTTTTCTCCTCCTTACTGGTTTGATCTAAAATGCTGAGAGTTGTGGATCAGATATAGCAAGAAATGTAATCATATATAATTCTGGAAGTAGATTACTCCTGTCCTTTACATTTTGCAGGCCTGTGATCTCTCTACTCTAAGCTATAGCACACTGTCCGGGACTTTTTTTGCCTTATGACTGGTGTCTTACCTCGATTGCCCTCTCCCATTCTTTGACTAAACTATTTTTGTCCTTCATTTCCCTGTGCAGCCCATTCCCCTTTCCAGCCTTCAGCAGAGGTAAATACTGCCTCACGCTACCCACAGATTGTCTTTCACTTCTCATGCCTTTTTTATTGTGCTGTATTCTGCTAAATTGGCATTTTTTTGGGGTCTGAATCTTTGCCCATTAACAAAGCTGTATCTGTCTTCCTTCCAGGTGATATTCCTAATGTAATTTCCTTCACATCTTCTATGAAATCTTTTGCTAAAATTCACTTTTTATTCAGTATAAAATATGTGCTGGTACTTCACCTTTGTCCCTTTCTAGCTTACACTGCAGTTGGAAGGGTTGCCTCCGCCCAATTCTCTGTATACAGGTCAAGTGAACTCCATCTGAAAAATAATATATTCTGTGCTATTGCTGGTACTACTTAGGGGCTGTAACAAGGCTTCTTAGCAACCCTCCTATCACTCTGGCCGTGATTTGGATGTGCCAAGTTTATGTCTGTTTACTCCCAGATGAACTTTGTACTCTAACTTGGGTGCTTCTCTTTGAAATTAACACCTTGGTTTATTTATAGAAAATGATTATGTTGCATATTGATAAACTGAACCTTGCTAATAGGAAGATGTTCTGAGTTGTTTTGTTTCTTGTGCCATTTGGGAATGCAGAACTAGCATGCTTGTCTCCAGTTTTAGCACATGAATGCTTGTACTTGCTGTACAAACAGTAGGCAGCATTTTAAGACTCGTTGAAGACTAATAGAGATGACAGATGAATTAGATTTTGGCTGTTAAATAATTAAAATGCATTTCTGAATGACAATAAATAGTTTTATGAGCAGTGAACCAACAAAAGTTGTTTTTTTAAGGGTTTCCAGTCTTTATAATGGGAGCCAGTATGACTTCCCTTATACCTGATCAGGGTTCTCCTGTTCTGCAGCCTTTTCCTGAGCCAGTGTCACTATCAGAGTCCCTTTTTCTAGATGGCTTCTTGTTTTGTCTTAACCTGCAGTAATACAATATCTTGCACCCTCTCTTCCTATCTCACATTGGTTCCAATTAGCTTGAAGGTTAAAAATCCAGTAGTGTGTATTGACAAGGAGGCATGTAGACTTAGTGTGCTTACATGGATAACCAACTCTAAATCTGTGCATGCAAATGTGCTGACTTGTATGGGATCCCTTTGGATATTGAATGTTATTGTGCATACTTCAATCAAAATACAATTATTAAGTTTTAGCTCACCAAGTAAAAGTCTCACATGCTTCAAAATACTAAGATAGTTTGTCGAAAAGTATGTATGACTAAAGAGCTTTTGTGGAAATAGTTTAAAGGCCCGTCTCATGCCTGGACTAGCTCTGTCTGTTTACCACAGTCCTTTGCAGAAATTGGAGATAATGTTGATATTTTTGAAATATCAGATATATACAACCCATTGAGGGTCTCAGAGCTCTAAAGCTTTGCACCTCTGGGATTTTCTATTGACTTAAGTGGGAGAAAGTGAGCAAGAGCATTTGACTGTCATGATTTACTGGGTATTAAGTACTTAGGAGAATTCTCCATCAGAGTGTCCCACCGTTCAACATCCATTTCTTGAACTTGTGTTTTCAAGCGTCATTTTTTTATTTTTTTGGCCCTGAATCAATACTGAATGAAGATGACACTCAAGCACATACTCCCATCCCATTAACTTCAGTAGCATTAAGCTTCTTTGGTGTACATTGTAAACAAAGGTCTGATTGCAAAAGTTATGTGAACCAGTTGCCTAAAGGTGAAAATCTGCTTCCCAGATTTACTGTCAAACCCTCATACTTCAGTGATCACAGAGTGTACTACTGTACACTACCAACTAGAACTACAGAGACTCTCAGCAAAAGTTTCATGTCACTGCAGGGTAAAATGTAACCAATATTTGAATTATTTTCAGAATAACCTAATATGTGTGGTATTATTATTATTACTTATCTTTTTTTTTTTTTTTTCTGTTGAGAAGGGCATTGTATTTTAAGAATGAATGAGGCTAACATAAGCAGTACAACAAAAGAAGCTTGAATACATTTGTAGGGTGAAAAGTTTGAGAAATTTTTCTCTTTCCTTGAAACCTTTTTGCACTCCATCTGTGTATTGCCGTCATTCCCATTGTGGTTGCTGATCACCTTGTGGATGTTAAACTGAAAGACTGATCTCACCATCTCTCTCCGTTCAAAACAAAGGCTCCATTTGTTGAGTCTTCAAGACTTTTCTCTTGTTTCATGCCACTGTAGCTTGAATGATTTCAGCAGAAGTAGAGTACTACAAAGCAGGGGCCCTGATGCATTACATCTGTAATGCTGACAGTGGCCTTTCGAATAATGCCATCATGGTGGGCTTACAATGTTGTCATAAATAAAGGGGGTTTTATCCCAGGGTAGTTACTCCACAAGAAGAGTTCTTGCAGAACTTCTAGGCAAGTTATACACCAGAAGAAACCACTAGATTGATTCTAGCATTCTTCATTAAACAGACTACAATATTTCATCATACAATTACTTCACAGCAGTGACATATTTATGAAATGGTCTACAGCAAATTTTTGTTTCATTACTTGAAAATCCCTTTAAATGCTTAAACTTGCCAGAGTCCATTGTGAAGTTATTCCACTGGTTTGAAGTTAATTTGTTCTCATTTTCAGTCGGAATTTGTCTAGGCTTGTCTGAACTGTAGCAGCTTGCTGTACCTCAAATATAAATATTTGTGATAATGGTAATGAGAATAGAAGATGTGTACTGGCTAAGAAAATTTTCAATAAGGGAATTTACTCTAGTGTGAAAGACCACTCCCAGCATTTTAAAGCAATAAAACAACTTGTTCCTTATGTCAGTTTTACACAATTTTGTCACTTTTGTCCCTTTCCATATGGGATAGCTCTGGAATTTGCTGTTTTCCAGCTGATAAAAGGGGATCTGTGTCTCCTGTCTTCTACTGCTAAGGCATGTTGCATTCCTTCCAATTTCTGTTCCCCTCTGCCATCCTTACTGCTGAAGAAAGTCTCACATAAAACTTTGAAATTGTGGACCCTTACGATTGATGCTTGTCAGTCCCCATAAACCTGTGGGAAAGTGACGCATCTACAGTTGTTTAATCCATGGGCTCTGGAGGACATGATTTTATGTATAAAGTGGGTTTTGGGTTTTTTTTTTCCTTCCTATCATGAACACAGATATTTAAGTTTGGTTTGGGAAGTGTCTGAAAAGGACTTCTGTCTCCAGCGTTGTGATCTTTCAGATTTGGTCTAGCTTCATGAGTCATGGTTAGTCTCATAGTAACTAGTCTGAGCTGTTAGCTCTTGCTTAACGGAAGCTTGGGATTGTGGTTTAGGATGTCATTATGGAAAAAGGACAGTGTGAACTTAACTGGAAATTGTATTAATCTTTAAAGTGTTGTATTGAAGCTTTCAAAAATCAAAATGGTAATCCAGGAAGCTTAAGATTCCTGCAGGGTCAGGAAAGAGTGAATGTCAATTGGTTTTTCAGAAAAAAAAAAGATGAAAGAAGTGGCAAGATTTCTGGTCGGAGAATGTTTCCAGCGTTACTGAACATGCTAGTGACAGAGAAATTTTGGCAGAGATTTCTCTATATACAATTTTAAATATTGTGCTGGAAAATGCTAGCATGTGTTGTCAGTTAGTGATTATAGGAGAAAGGATGATGAAATAGTCTGCCAGAGAGGATGAAAATAGAAAGTGATATCATCTTGTTTAGAGGGAGATTCAGTAGAACACGGACTTGCAGTGGGTTCAGTGTCAAATACATGCACAAGTGTTCTGTGAAGCTGCCTTACAGATATTTCCTTTTTGTTTCCCTTGTTGAAGAAAGTCCCACTGAAATGGAGTTGGTGACATATTTGGATTCATATCACTCAATGATTTAAGCAGTGTGTACATGAAGCTAGTTGTCTGGGTTCTGTCTGCAGGCAATGAACAATGACAGGCTCATCCTGAGAAGGTTTACCCCACCTCAGACTGATGTTAAGGCAAGGTGATATTGATCCACTCTGCTCTCCTTTTTTTCTTTAATATATAACCTTCCAACTGTCCTATGGGACTGGTTTTGTACAGCAGAAACCTGCATCCCCCTAACTATTAGCATTTCAGAGCACGCTACCTGTTTCTGAATTTCCATTCAATTAAAAACTTTGGTTAGGGCATTTCTTTGATCTATGACCTGTCTTCTTTCTTCTTTTCCTTATTTTATTTGCCCTAGTCCCCAGGGAGAATATATTAATTTACATTATTTTTTCAACTTAATTTCTGTCTCTGTAAATGAATACATTAAGCCACGTGTTGTTCTGAAGAGCTGGTATCACATGCAGGATGTTGCACAACTGGGATCAAAAATGGTTGGAAAAGCTGAAAATTACAATAAACTGCCAGTTTCTGTGTTTGTGTCTTGTTGCTAGAGAGAAGTTAATATATTTAATAAATTATAGAAAAGTCTGTGAAAAGACAGAGAATAGGATGCATGAGAAATGAAAAAGAAATGGGAATCTATAATATTCACTTAGAGCCTGTCCCTCCCTTGTACCCCTCACACCTCTCCCCCAGCAATTTTAACATCTTAGGTTAGATTTGTCTTTCCTTGTAATCTATCAGAAGTGACTCTGGTGCCTCAACTCTTGCACAACACAGGCCAGAGAAAATTATGCAGCAAAAGTGGGTTAACGTGAGTGGTGGCAGAGGCTGCATAGTGGAATGAGGGAACTCAGGTAGGTGTGATCATGAGTAACCTCACTGCCTGTAGTTCTCTTTCCTTTACAGGCTCAGAAGAGCCACATTACAACCTGAGTGGATGCAACACAGTTGCATAAGAGTAATCCTTAACATTTTTTTTGCCCCCAAGGAGAGTGAACTGACCTTTCATTTAGAAGTCTTTGTTTTAGTTGCTGGTCTACTACTATTCTGTAGTACAGATATGTTTCTTTCCAAGTACCAGTGATAATAACAAGTGGCAACATTCAGCAGAAGGTCCTGGAGGTCATGAGGCAATGAGCTGGGGAGGGAGGAACAGCCTGTGCTACAGCTGGCTTGGTGAAAGAAAAGCAGCAACAGGAACAGAGCAGGAGCAGAGGGGAGCTCCTTTACTTGCACTTGCACAGGAGTTTTATGTTAGTTCTGTCTGTCGGCAGCTTGAGCTGCCAGGCTGCAGTCAGTGTCAGGGCTGGGGGGGAACTCTGCTGGGCAGAAGGTTTGCTTCTACACCCCATTTCCTACAGTATGATGTTTGTCTGCTAGGAAATTCAGTGAAGGTAGGTTTGGTTTAACCTACTTGAAGTTCACTAAATAGCTGCCGTGGCAACACTTTTCTGTGAGTAATAGATGCACCTTTTGACATCATTCAGTCACTGCAGCCATTCAGTCCTCTCCTTGCCTTTTGCATAAAGGAGAGGAGATTTCAGTGCCTTGGGGATGAATGTGGACATTTCTCTTTCTTACCCTTATTGATTTCCTGTTATTACTTGTAGCATAATAGTGGTAATAGCTTGAGTGCACTGTTTTTCTCAGCAATAAACAATGTGATAAACTGCGTGTCCTTTCATCTCTTAATTTGCCCTGTTGGCAGCCACATTAAGGCTTTTTATGCATCACAGTGAAAGTTTTATTACTTTATTTATTTAGAACGGCAGACAACCTGACTGAAGGATGAAGGTACAAATGTAGTTCACATCTGATACCAAGAAAATCTGGTGTCCGGAATTGGATATTGATTATGGCACACAGTGTCAGCTTGGGGTCTGTGCTTGAACATTCCAGCTCTTGTGACTACAGGAGAAACCCAGACATTTGATTTAGGCTGGGTAGGCAGCTTCAGATGGCTTACCCCAGCTAGTAAGACCATTTCTCCTTGACTGTAGGGATTGCATTTTTGTATACCCAGTGTAACTTTAGATGACCTTGATTATTCTTTGCCATCAGCGTAAGTCTAGACCTCAGGATAGGTGGGTAAGCTTGTCCAAGGAACTGGATAAATGCTTTGGTAGTTAATTCACTTTAAGCATTATGGTACTGCACCTATACTGTTATAGGTATCTGGATTTAGGTAGTTTGAAAAATAATGCAGTGGTTTCTATGAGTTGCCATTGCAGCAGACCATGGTACAGTTGTCTGCTTTCTACAGTCTCTAAGATGACATCCATCTGGAAGATACTGCTTATGTAGTATTTCACCTCTGGAGGCTTCTGACACCTGGCTTTTATCTATGTAAACTTTGTATTGTGACTTTGAAGCTAGCACTGTGTAACAATTAAGTAGAAAGGACTATGTCATCAGTTATTCCTTCTCACCCTCAAGGCTGTACTGCTTTAATACAGTATTTTACTATAGTGATGATTTTTTTTAAATGTCAGGTTTCATGTGCTAGAAGCTGTAACAATTACTTCTATGTACAAGTTCCTGAAAAAAATGTATTTTTAATGAGCTTTTTTTTGAGGGGGGGGTTGTTAAATGAGACTAATTGATGATATATAGCATATGATATGTAGGATCTTTGCACAGGAGTTATAAGGGTTCATTGAGGGACCTTTAAGCTAGATTTTAAGGGGGAAAGGAATAAAACCAGGCTTACTAGAGATAAGCCTGGGGACATCACACCAGTGTTTAAGGGATGGTGTACTAGCAAAGCCCTTCTATCTGCTGTCTCAGTGGGAGCAGGGGATAGAGATACAATAAGCAGCAAAGATGCAAGGGTTATTGATGTGTTAGAAACCATGGAAGCTCCTGAGAATGATCACTTTTGAATTAGGACTTCTCCTCCCCAAAATGCAGTGGAATCAATAGCCCATCTGAGGTGCATCTACACTGTGCACAGCAAACAGGAGGAAATGGACATCATGGCATAGCAGGAAAACTGTGACATTGTTGCTGTCATGGAAACGCGGTGGGTTTGTTCACAACTGGAGTCCGGCAAGTACAGCTACAAACTCTTAAGAAAGGATAGTCAAAGAGCGAGAGGTGGTGGGGTAGCCCTGTATGTTGAGGAGTGTCTTGATTGTTTGTACTTAATGTAAGTGGCAATAGGGTTGAGCATTTGTGGGTAAGAACCAGGGAGAAGGCCAACAGGGCAGCTATCCTGGTGGGAGTCTGTTACAGGCCATCCAACCAGGATGAAGAGAAAGATGAAATACTCTATAAGCAGTTGGGAGAAGTCTCACAATCATTAGCCATTGTTCTTCTGGGGAACTTCAACTTACCAGTTGTGAACTATAACACAGTAGAGAGAAAAAGCTCCAGGATATCCCTGAAGTGTGTAGAGACTTTCCCAACACAGCTAGTGAGGGAGCCAACAGGGGAAGGTGCCCTGCTGGATCTTCTGTTTGTGAGCAGAGAAGGACTGCTGAGTGATGTGGTGCTTGGAGGCTGTCCTGGGCACAGTGATCACACAGTGACAATTTTTGGTTCCAAAAGTAAGGAAGGGGGTCAGCAGAATTACCACCTTGGACTTGAGAGAGCAGACTTTGGTCCATTGGAAAGCCCAGCTGACAGACTCCTTGGGAGGCAGTCCTGAAGGGCAAAGGAATCTAGGATGGCTGGATGTGCTTTAAGAAGGAAATCTTAAAGACACAGGAGCAGGTCATCCCCATGTGTCAAAAAATGAGCCAGTGGGGAAGAAGACAGGCATAGATGAACAGACAGTTGGACAGAACTTTGGAGAAAAAAAGGAGAGTTTATGACATTAAGAAGAAAGGTGCAAGCAACTCAAGAGGACTACAAGCATGTCATGAGGTTATGCAGGGAGAAAATTAAAAGGGCCAAAGCCCAACTAGAACTTAAACTGGCTAATGCTATAAAAGGCAACAAAACATTTTTTCAAATACATTAGCAGCAAAAGAAGGACCAAGGAGAATCTCTGTCATTTACTGGATAGAGGGGGAAGTACAAGATTCCCAAGGAAGTGGTGGAGTCACCACCCTGGGAGATATTTAAAAGCAGTGTAGATGTGTCAGTTAGGCACATGGTTTAGTGGTGAACTTGATGGTGCTGGGTTAGCAGTTGAACTTGATGATCTTCAAGTTCTTTTCCAATCTAAATGATTCTATTTTATGTTTAAGTCATATATAATATTAGGTAATTAGTTGTCAACAACCTGCTTTAAAGTTGGTGACTACAGAAAGAACACAGGTCAAATGCCTTGCCCAGGGCCATACAGGCATTCAGTGCCTAATACAAAGTAGTTTCTGGCTTTCTTGTTGTAGCCTCTTGCATGCAGAGAGGCTATTTTCAGTTGTGCAAAGACTGCAATAACACAAGGTTGAGCCAAAGAATATAAAAATCAGAGGAAAGCTGGAGACATTTCCTCTGCTATACTCTTCCAACTTTCAGTAATCAATAGCACTATGGAGACTTGCTGAGCCATAGTTTGCATCCAAACCATCATATTTTACAGCTTGTGATGAGTCCATCCTCTACAAATGGCTAATATTTTATAAACTTAAACTGCTAGCCTTTTGCATATTCTGTAACAGTGAGCTCCATGAGGTAGTTACAGGCTTCATGGAAGCTCTTTGATTTTGCTGTCTGTAAATGTTTTGCTTGTATTCCACAATATCCATTTTCTTCACTGTGTTGAGACTTCCATCCTGTCCCTGTGCAGAGGCTATGGGGCTTTGAGAGCTGGGCTCAGGGTACCTGACTGTGCATGGGCATGTGGTGAGCATCCTTCTGCCTCTTCTCTTGTGCCAGGTTGCATATGACTGGAGTGACTGGCCTCTCTACTTGACATTCCTTGGCTATAGGAAAGTAAAGGAATATCCTTTTCATTTTAACTTCAACCCAACCATTTCTTGGCCTGTTTTCTTTTGGCAGAAAAAGGCGTCAATGACACTTTTGCTGACTTTCTGGAAAGAAAATCTTTTCAGTGAAGTGTCTGACCTTCCCCACACCCTCTGTGTTGCAAACGTGCTGTCCCATTTTGAGCCTGGGATTTGAAAACTATTTAATTCTTAAAACCATCAGGCCGTTATTTCAGTTAGTTTTACTTAAACCTCCTACTAATTAAAACAGAGAAACTGAAAGTCACATGCAAACTATTATTAATACACAACCAATTGTACTTTATATGCAGGATAACAATAGTATACAAGATGAGCATTAATATCCATTGAGATCTGAATGGTTTCTATTGTTTCTTTTTAATACCAAATTATTGTGGGCATGTTTGATGTTGTGTTTTAATGCTGGACTGGTTTCTTTCCCTTACCCATCACAAGAGAAAGAAGAAAAGAGTAGACTGCATTATCTGTTAAACCCACTGTGACTGTGATGGTTCCTGCAAAGATGGTTCAGGTCCTTGTGCAGTGATGGGTCCCTCTGGCAGGAGAGGGGCCTTGCAAGTGCAGCAGCATCATCTCTGCACTACATTGTCTTCCCAGATTTGCCAGCATTGCTCTGAAATGCTCAAAAGCAATAAAAGCAAAATTTCAAGGTCTTTCTTTGTTGTTCACTTTCTAGGTGTAATTCCCTTTTGTCTGAGGATGGCACTTTTTCTGATTCCTCATGATTGTTCATTGGAAACCTTCCCACTTGCCTTCCCACAGCAGCCATCCACAATAGCATGCCTGTGCAGCTCAGCTCATGCTCTGCAGAATAGAGGATTTTCCTTTTCTCTCCTCTTTGCAGAAGTAGAAAGGGAAGCTGGAAGGTGCTTCATCTCTTTCCTGTGCTGGGCAGCTAGCCAGCCATTTGTGGATCACCTTTTGCAAGGATCTAACAGTGGAGGGAAAAATGTCATCGTGAGACCTTTCAAGTGGTTTTGGACCACCACTGGATTAACAGACAAAGATCTGAAATAAATTCTATAGGCATAAAATGCCTGCTCGAAGCTCATGAAGCCTTCAATAGAAAATAATGGGGAAAAAAAGTTATATTGGGAACATGCTCTAAAAAGCTGCATACCTGTTGTATTTTATATGTGATAGGTCAAAATGCTAATAGAAAGTTTAACACCTTCTAATAAATCCTGTGGCTTTTTAGAGTAATTCCTCTTGAACTCCTAACATTTCCATAAATCCTGGATGTGGAATACCTGTTCTGTAGGTACAGCCTGGCTTGCTTTGTAGTGTTTTTTTTTTTTTGTTATGATGCAATGATCTGTGGTGCTGTCTCATGGCATCTCCCCCAGTAACTTTTTCCCTATACCAGAGACTAAATTTTGCCTTAAGATCATGACTCTCAATGAGATAACTGATGATCTTGTTGTGGGATAGAGTTTGGCCTCAGGAGATACTGCTCTTTCAAGCTCCCAGCTGGGAGGAGCAGCTCGGGTGTTGGTGAGGAATGGCTCCACACCCACCAGAAATAGCTGCAAACGCCCAGGAATGTTGTTTGTGTTTGTGAAACTCCATGTGCTCAAGACATACAGGGCCACCCTGGAAGAAGCCAACAAGATAAACAAAACAGCTAACTCCTGCTTTGCCCTGGGAAGCCAAGATGCTTCAGCAACTTCTGTCTCCTCACTGAGGACCTGGGAAGTAATTAAGGATCCCTGAGTTCAGGTCTCCTGTGACACTGGCTAACACTGCCGGCCATCGTGATGCTCGAGCTCACAAGAGCAGTGAGTGGGTCTGTATCAGGTTCCTGTGGTGGCAGTGTGGAGAGGCAGGGAGGGGTTGGGACTGCCCAGTGTCCTGAATTTTGGCATTCTGACTGTCTCTCTGCGCTGGGAGCTGGAGTTGTTCAGTGAACCACTTGTCCTCCTGACCACCAAAACTGAGGTGAGCACGTGAGTGCATGGGGAGTAGTGGTGTGTGTGGGCACTGCTCCTCTCCTCCTCAGCATCTCAGGAATAGGATAGTCATGCTGTAGTCATATGATGTTAAGTAAAACCTCTTGTTTTCCTTTTCTAATATGAAACATTGAAATAGTTTGTTTATACAGGTAAGTCCCTGAATAATTCTTTTTTATGCTGGTGGAAGTAAAGCAAGCCAGTATTGTTCGAGCTTTTGTGACCCACCACTGACAGTAATTCTTGCTGCTTTTTCTTTCCTTGCAGTACAGAAAGAGGTTTGGAGTTTTCTAATGCCAAACTATGACTTTCTGTCTGTCACAGCAGCAGTCTTTTTCTTGTACTCAAACAATGTTTGACATGACCAAACTTCATTTACATGTTGAAGTTTTAATGAAGTGACCTCTTTGAAGAAAATTGTTCACAGTATCTCCAGACACTGAATTGCTGCAGATAGTGGCCAGGCACTCCAGCAAGGGAGTCCGCCAGCCCTTCCTTTCCAGCACAGCGTTTGGAGGAAGCTTGTGTGGCTCTGTTCAAAGACATGAGCCCAGGAGCCTGTTAGCTACATTGCAGCATTCAAAGCTTCCCCAGTGACAGTACTTTATCTCTCTTGTGCAGTAGTACAGCAGAGCTAAAAAAATGTCTGCGTGACAGAGTGTCAGGTGAAGCTTTTTTTCCCCTCATTTCTTCTGGATACAAATTAAGCAGCATAAATTTGTCTTCTCTGAGTCATAAAGGACTTGTGATATTTTAAATTTACAGCTTGAAGAATTTTAACAGAAAGCAAATATTTCAGTAACATGATCTTTAAAAGAGGAATTGTTAACACTGACTTTCCTCATTGTCTTCTTTTTTTGCTTAGGTGGGATAATTTTTCTTAGTTATAATGATGATTTACAGATTTGAATCTGCTTCTAAGGAAATAACAAATAGTCTTGAACACCCTTGCCTACCTCTTTTTCATGTTCATTTTAGTACTAATTTTTCAATCAATTTAATTTAAGTATGTGACATTTTCTGTAGTCAGCCATGCCCCACAAATCTCAATTCGATCCCTTTTCTTGCATGGCTGCAATGAAGATAGGGAAACATTGCTCCCATCTCTTCAGGAAGAAAATCAAGGCAAAATGCCTCCCAGCCAATGTGCAGATTGTAGAAATCCTGTGACTTTACTAGAGTTTAGGTCAGTGTCAGAGCAGGGCTGTGATGTTGGGTATACTACAGTTGTGCTTTGGACAGTGTTTTTACAGAGCTGACTCTTGGTTTACACTTTGCAGTAGCTAAACCTGCTCCTCATGTATTTGCTATGCAGAGCTGTGGCCTCTGATCCTTGCCAGGACAGTGTTGGTCAAATACAGCTTGATCTGTGGTCTCTGCACCTAGCTCTCTCTGTTCAAGGACTAGGGAGAGAGGCTGTGAGGTTGTGCTGCAGTTAGCCTCACTTCATATGAGGCACCTTCCCCAGCTGCCCTCCTCTTTTGCAAGTTGTCAAGTGGCAACTTGCTGTTAGCATCTTTTTTGCAGCTGAGAAACACCAGGTTCACTCAGATTCTTGATCTATGTATTTTGGTAAAACAAATAAGCAAAAAGGAATAATGTGTTTCTTCCTGGATAATAATAATTTTCTTCTACAAAACATCAGATGTACTGAATAATGTTCAAAAGCAGCATTCCTAAAATGCTTAGGATTTAGGACTACCTTGTATATGTGGAATATAGTTTGCCTTTCAGTAATTTTTCTGCAAGTTTTATAATCTATAAAATAGTAATTCATTAGACAAAAGAACATTGTAATAAATTACTTGATCTGTTTATTTCTGATAACTGCATTAAAGATTTTAGAATCGCAGTGCTCATGCTCTCACCCTGTGCTTTTATTCACAAGATGAAATTAGAAAGCAGGCTGTCTCTGAAGCTTTCTGTTTTGGTTTTTAATTCCTCAACTCTTGGTTGGTTCCAGCTTGGAATGAATTACTCAGTGAACCAAAATACTTAAATAAACTGTCAAGAAAGATACATTATCTGTATTTGCAGAAGAGACTAGTGCTGTCAGAATCTGTTTTAGCACTTTGTATTCTAGGTGCTTAACCACTGACTTCCATTTAACTTACTAATAAGCCACTTTAAGTATTTGACTTGTTTTAAAACTTTAACAGCAAGCATGTACTATTTCAATTATTCAGTGTAAGCAAAACAATATTAATATTATATGTTTTAATAGACATAATTGTTTTCATTGTGAGTTTAAATAGGCTTATTGGAGACAGATGAATTCAAATGCAATAGCATAATTAAAAAAAAAAAAAAACACAACCAGTGATCAGGTTTTCCTTGGTCCTTTCTTAATTGACCCTCACTCACCTTTAGTTGGACAAGAGGCATCCTGGAGAGCCAAGGTCCATCAGTTTCTAGTTCTTAGGCCACAGACAGATGAAGCTTGTGCAGAAGCACGAGAACCCTAAACACCCATTCACAGAATCACAGAATCATTTAGATTGGAAAAGACCTCTAATGTCATCATGTCCAATGTTTACCCAGCATTACCAAGTCCACCACTAAACCATGTCCCTCAGTGCCACATATACATGTCTTTTAAATACCTCCAGGGATGATGACTCCACCTCTTCCCTGAACATCCTGCTCCAATGCTTGACCACACTTTCAGTGAACAAATTTATACTAATATCTAATTTACATCTCTCCTGGCACAAGATAAGGCCATTTCCTCTTGTCCTCTTGTTACCTGGGACAAAAGACCAACCTCCACTTTGCTACAACCTCCTTTAGTAGGAGGTTGTAGAGATTGACAATGTCTGCCCTCAGCTTTTCTTCTGGGCTAAACAACCCCAGGTCCCTCAGTTGCTCCTCATTAGATTTGTGCTCCAGACCCTTCACCAGCTCCATTGTTCTTCTCTGGACAGGCTCCAGCACTTCAATGTCTTTCTTGTAGTGTGGAGCCCAAAACTGAATATAAGGATTCAAGGTGTGGCCTCACAAGTGCTGAGTACAGGGGACAATCACTGCCCTAGTCCTCCTGGCCACGCTATTGCTGATACAGGCCAGGATGCCTTTGGCCTTCTTGGCCACCTTCTTGACACACTGTGGGCTCATGTTCAGCTACTGTTAGCCAACACCCCCAGGTCCTTTTCTGCCACAAAACTTTCCAGTCACTTTTCTCAGTTCAGTTGCTAGTGATTCTTTTTTTTTAAATCAGTTAGTGGTTTGGTTTTTTTTTAGCTCTGGTCTTCATTGTAGCTTTCCCTAGCCTTTATGAGGTTTTAAAATTGTTCTGTTTCAGGGATCATGTGTCAACTCCAGCTCACTTTTTATTATGATACATGAAAACTACTCCCAAAATGTATGTATTCTATAAAGCGGTCTGCAGGGTAGTGGTCATTCAAGGTAGGTTTTTAACCGTACTTCTTCACTTATGTGTGTGAAAAAGAGGAGTTCTCAGTTTTGTGGTCTACAGTCTGGATGAAGCCACATCTTTTGCCATTTCATCCTCTTTTGTTTTGTACTATGTATTTTTCTTTCTTTTACAATACATTGCTGGGGATCCCAGATGTTTGTCAGGAATGGTTGTGTTGTCAGAGTCCCTGCAAAACAGTTGAATGGGAAAAACAATAGTTGAATAAATTTGATGCACTGAGCAAACATTTAAGGAGGATCAAGGGAGCAGAGGAGTGAGGCTACAAGGAGCATCTAAAGTACTCCATTTCCCCTCTGGCTCTCGTCTCCATCACTTTGCTTGGTACAAAAGAGCTGAAGCCAGCTGCCTTCTAGCATTTGAACACAGCAAATTGCAGCAGATGATTCTCATTTCTTACACAGTCTGTATATGCTCTCCTGTCAACATAGAAGTGCCACAAACACACTGCAGTGGGCCAAGGAGAGTAGCCCTCTGACAGAGGAACATCATGGTAGCTTTGTCACATCGCCACCACAGACCCCACTGTGAAATTCAGAAGGATGGCTCCCATTCACTGCCACAGGAATTCCTGACCTCCTCTGAAGCCAGGAATTTTCCCTGAACTGATATGGAGACCATTTATATTTCAGTTTTGTTTTGGCAACTGTTTTGCTCCTCACAGTTGTCATGTACTTGTGTAGGAAGGAAGGTACCTGAAAAATGGCACACATACTCTAGTGGGAATTTATGTAATCCAGCTTTGTTAATTTAAAAGTAAATGCATCCTGTTCTAAAATGGTGAGGTGAGAGAGAATGAGCTTCTTTTCCAGGACAGCCTGTCTTTGCCAGCTACAGAAAAAGCCTTGAGGTGACAGAGATATCTTGGCTTTAGATCACCACACTTAATGAACATAACCTTGGGTAACATAACATGTATTTGTTTTCTGCTACTTTGAGGGAGAGAGGAGAGAAAATTACATCTGTAGGTTTGAGCTGGTACCTATCTTGAAGCAAAAATGGAAAGATAGGGCAGGAGTGCTCCATTCCCCTCTGGGGCACTTGGATGACACAAAGAAGCCAGTTCAATCATTCTGTTAAGAAAGCATCAACAACCAAGTAAGTGTCAGCTTTGCCTTCTTTTTCTGGGATTTGTTACTTAGAAATCCTGGATCTTTGCAAAGGCCCGCATTCCTCTCTATTGCTATGTTGATTTCACTGTGGCTTTTCTTGTTGAGAAACTTTATTGATGATCTTTCTGCTTCCAAACTTATGAGCAAGCAGTAGCCAAAATATCTGTTTCAAATCTCATTTAACCACAGAACTGCCATCTTTCTCATCGTGGTTGCTCTGGAAGCTCCAGCCTTTCCACCTCTGTCATAGGTCCCAGCTGTCATGCCTTCTGCTGAGGTCTCTGCTGGGATCTGTGCCAGACCTGAGCCTTGCTGTGGGCTGGCAGCCTCTGCTCTGACATGGAGCCAATCTCTGCCTCCAGCCTCAAGTCCAGGGAGACTGAGAATGAGAAGAGCTCAGCTCAGGGGCAGGCAATGAATTTCCTTTGGCCTGAAGGAGGCTTTTGGGGATTTGCGTAGTGCTTGCATGGTTTGATCTCTGGATGATACCAGATAGTTGCAGTGAGTGAAACTACACAAGTGGCCAGAATTACGAGAAGCCTGTCAAAACCAAAACAGTATCGAGTTGTGGTACTTTTGCCAAAATGAGTTAGGCCTGGATTTTATCTAAGCCAATATAAAAGATTAAAGTTAGGGGTGACCACAAGGTCAGGCACCAGGCTGGAGGTTCACTTCAGCTAAGAGGCAGCAGTTACAGCCTGTCCATAGGCAGAAAGGACTGCCAGACCATTCAAAAGCTTTATGAACAACCGTGTCTTGCTCTTAGAAGAATGTGTATTATAATAGTTTATTTTTCATGATGTTCAAGAAGTGAGAGATTCTTCACATCTTGATGAGTAATTAGAGTGTCTTGGATTTTTCTTCTTGCTTAAATATATAGAGCTTAACACATACGTAGCCAGATATGAGAAAGTTGGCACTGATGTGAGACTCTTGCAAGTTCTCTAGTAACCTAATCATGGGGCTCTCACAGCCTCACACAGTTGAAATAGCTGTGCTAGACTTACTGACATGTTCTTTTGCATTTAGGGTCAAGTAAGTGGCCTTTATTTGAACGAACAACTTCTACTGTAAGGGAATGGCCTCACTGACATAATGTGAATTGAGGTTATTTGGAGGGAACAACAGAAGAAACCACAGGATTTTGTTGGTGCCACTGATGTCCATTACCTGTGGTATAAAAATACTGGTGTCAGTAGCAGATTGAATCAGGAGGGTCATGGTCCATTGTTCAGATATGTTTCACATTGACATGTGGGAGGAGAAAATAGATTGCAGAGAGGACACACAATAAAGTGATTTTGGATAATCAGGAAAGGATGAAACTCACTTGAGGTGAAAGGGTTGCTTTTGAGGACCATGCGTACCTGTTTATTGAGTGTCTGTTGTTTCCCACATCCCTCTATGTCTTCCCTTAAGTTGTTATGGAGTTTCTAAGAGGTTAGAGTTGTAAATGGTCCTGTAGGGCTGGTCCTTTCCCCGTGGAAGGGTAGCCCAGTGTCTCAGGACTTCCACCAGCCAGCCCTATGGGACTTCTGTGCTCCGAGATTCCTTTGTGGCAAGTGCCAAATCTCTTTCCTGGTTGGACGGGTATCCATCTGGCTCTGGAGATTTTAAAATTAAGCATCAAACCTAGGGAAGGCTTCTGTGATCTTTCTCCACAGCTGATGGAAAGAGCTACCCATGGCTCTGCAAGGTTGTCCATCCAGTCCTAGAGGCAGTATCTCTGGTGGGTGGTGTGAACCATTGTGTATTTCTGGTGCTATGATCACAGCAAGAGAAGCTTCAGCTTAACTTCATAGGACTGAAGTTGAGCCTTGATTTTCTGTGAGATGGCAAGAATAAAGCTGGGTTCTGGTAAGGGCATGAGAGTATGGCTGTGTGGGTGGTGTGGAGCAGTGATTTAGATACTTCCTTGCATGGAAAGAAGACAAAGCACAGTCATATTTAAAAGCTGCTGTTTTCAGAGGTGGATAAACAGGTTTCCTTGGCATTTCATCAAGTGTTGAGTGAATCAATGTTGAATATATTCAGTTTTCTTTTTTTTTTTTTTGTGTAAGATTTTCATTGTTTAAGGAATTAAATGCCTAAATGGTTTTTATTTATTATTTAACCTGTTAATAGAAATAGGGAGAGATGTTATCATTAAGTTTTGTTTGGTTCAAGGTCATTTGGTTCCATTTTTAAATAGGAAATATTTGTAAGTTCCTTACTATTTTTGTAGCAAAAGTTAATGTTACTTTAACAGTTATGTGTGCTCAAGAAGAAATTGCACCTACTGTGCAAAAATTGTTAGTCTGAAGCAAAAGACCAGGATATTTAATACTTAATTTTTGGAGTTTACACATTTAGAAGGCAGTTTATTTTCATGGTATTTTATAAAAAGAAGTATTTCCCACTTACTAGGAAAAAACCCCACTAACCTGGTTTTATCATAAGGAAAAAAGGAGTTAAAGGTTATAAATGTATAAATCTTTTGAAGGCAAAGCTGTTTTAGACATAAGGTAGTAAAGGCTGATGCTCTAATTGGATGTAAAATTGCATGTAAAAATGTGCATTAGAACTGTCATTGCCCCAGGCAGAGGCATCCCTCTGCCCCATGATGGATGAATATTCTTTCTGCTTGCCCCATCCTGTCCCTCAGCCCCATAAATGCAGTGCTCTAACACAGTGAATTTTTGAATGTATTGTGACTGCACAAAAATTCTAAGTATTTGAAATATCTGCATTATATTATAGTGGAAATAACTGTGTGTTATAACTGAGACTATGCCAATGTCTTTTCTGCAAGAGTGTTCTGTTTTACATTCCCAAACACATGCCAGACTTCAGCCACAATACATTTTTCTTTTATCCTTAACATAACCATGCTTTTCAAATATGTACTTTTTTTTTTTTTTTT